>QKYT01000671.1:39265-63045 GCA_003550305.1 Glomus cerebriforme
ACTTTATGGAATAACTCAAGATCCAGACACAAAAAATTATATGATGGTTTTGGATTATGCAAAAAATGGAAGTTTACGAAATTATTTAGATAAAAGTTATAATGAATTAAGTTGGCGTACTAAGATTTGGGATTTATTTTATATTGCATATGGGCTTAATGAAATTCATCAAATAGGGCTAATTCATCGAGATTTACATATTGGCAATATACTTCATACTGGACATGCTTGTATAACTGATATGGGATTATGCAAACCAGCAGATTATAATGCANTAGAAAATACAAAAAAAAGTGTTTATGGTATTTTACCTTATATTGCTCCTGAAATTTTAAGAGGACAAAATTATAGCAAAGCTGCTGATATTTATAGTTTTGGCATAATTATGTATGAAACGATTTCTGGATTACCTCCATACCATGATGTAAGCCATGATATAAATTTAGCAATGAAAATCTGCCAAGGACTTAGACCAANGTTTAATATTAAAGTACCCCAATTGATTGTACATTTAATTAAAAGTTGTTTAGATGCAAATCCATTAAATCGTCCATCAGCACTAGAACTTAGATATATTTTAGATCAATGGGATGATGAAGAAGAAACAGAATTATTTAAGCAAATTAAAGAAGCTGACGAAACCAATGATAAATTACAAATTAATGTTCCTTCTACTAATTTATCATATGAAACACATTCGGAAGCTATTTATACAAGTAGATTACTTAATTTTAATAATCTTCCTGAACCAAAAAATTCAGATGATTATTATAATCAATATGATAATATTATAAGCACCAAATATTCTGGTAATTTAATTTTTATTTTGTTTGAAAATATTTAAAAAAAAAGTTTAATAAATTTTATTTTATTTGATAGAAACTCAACTAATTGATATTTCTCAATTGAAAATTATCGAAAATGGTAAATTTTTTTATTAATGAATGTATTAAACTTTGTTTATGCTTATATAATTGTTTTTAATTTATAATTCTATTTTTTTTAGATCAAAATAATGATTCTAAAGGAATTTAGTTTTAATTTGTATTTTTTTTAAATTTTTTTTTTTCAAAATTATAATTATTTCATGTGAAATTCGGAAAATTAATTTAAAAATAAATTTTATTTTAATTAATTGCTATAAATGGACCAGTAAAGTTTGATCAAACTTTTTTTTTAAAAAAAAATCACTAAATAAATGATAAAGTCTTACGATATATTCTTGTAACCAATAAAAAGTCTAACTTTCACAAACTTTTTAAAATAATAAATATTTGGTGGTTGTAAATTATTTATCTTCATATTTCAGTTTTCATATAACTCTACTATAATTTTCTTTTTTACCAGTGATTATTGTTATAAGTTTTAAGAAAAATGGTGATTTGTAAGATGATAAAGTTGGAGACATCTCAAATTTTACATTAAATAAAATATAAATTGTTATTTACAAAGTCCTGTATATTTATATATTAAATATTTTTATTTAATATTTCAGCAAATAAATATATTAAAAAGATGACGACATTTGATAAATTTCTTTTCTAATTCCACTTTGATTTTATCTTCAAATACTGGACCTCTATGATGTACAAAAATTATTTTATTTCCTCATGAATTTTTTTTGAAAAAATAAAAAACTTATTAAAGGAATTACAAAATGAAGGAACTTTTCCTTGTTATATGCAATTCTTAAAATTATCCACTTTTCTTTTTTCAAAAACATTCAAATATTTAAGTTGTAGTAATTTTGTAAAGTTAATATTAAATTATATTCTTTAAATCATTTTTATAGTTATTATATAGAAAATTTATTATGCAAAATTATACAATCAGTATCGCATGTTTTATTACAAAGTTGTGCATATTGTTAATTCTGCTGAAAGTTTATCCATCTTGTGTGAGTTATGTTATTTCAGTGAGCTAAAGAGTTTGTGTTTGAGATGTGCTTTATAAAATTTATTCATTATTGTGCTGCAGTACTTAACTGAATCTTCTATTCATACTTGTATCACTAATATGCCATTTTTCTGCCTTTCATACTTGTCAAGTAATTAATAATGATCAGATTTAATATAAAGAGCATATTAGTAACATACTGTATATATGTATAAATATGATGTTTTATAATCTTTTCCTTTAACCTTTTTAATAGTATCCTTTCATTTCCTTTCGATAATAGCAATACTGTAATATGGTAATAAATTTATACAGTTATATTCAATTATAATTAACTTGTTACACGTAACATTATTTTCACTATTCAATAATCCACCTAGATGATTATGTCCATCGTCATACTATATAAGAGAAGCGAATTCTTCTGCTTGTCATTCTCTTATTAATATATTACTCTAAATACATAAAGAAATTAAATGATTAATTTAAACGAAATACTGCTTTTTCGCTGGTTTTTTATTATTTGTCCTGTGTTTAATTGCATAAATATACCTACAAGTCTATTGCAGCAGCTATGACTTCCCACATTTCTGACGCCTTTTGCTCCAATTGAAATAAGTTCAAGCATTTTAAACTCTTCTGTTATTTAAGCCCTCATATGTTCCGGACATATACGAATCCTCAAAGTTTTTTTATCACAGCATCGATAGTCGTAATTTCATGCTACAAATAATACTATTAATAAATAATCATAAAGTCTAATTTAAAGATACTACAACAAATAATAATGAGAAAAATGATGTACAATAATTGTTTTACACCTTTTATATCCACCTTATGATATAATTTCGGTACGATTACATTTTACAATGAGATTAGCTTTATATTAAAAAAAAAGATTACCTCACATTTTTATTTTTAAAATAGATATTTAATTTTATTTACTTTTCATTATAAAAAGAATGACTGAGAATTCAAAAAAAGAGAGAAAATAAATCGTTTTAAAAATTTAATTCAAAAATTTTATTAAATCTTTATTTACAAAAAGATTTATTACTTTACAAAATAATATTCGCAACAACTTTACTAGTTTTAAATTTAATTTTTTTTTTGATCAAAAACAGAGCATATCGATTTACAATCATCATGTTATTGTCAATGATGGCCTTCTAAGATAAATTCTTTTTTTTTTTTTTTTTTTTTTTTTTTTTTACTTAAAAAATCAAAATGGAATTTCAATTTCCTTTATTAACATCCCAACTAAATAGTTTAGTTCATGAATTTTCATTTAAATCTAATGCATTTCATTTCTCTTGAAAAAGTTTTTAAATAATTAAGGTAAATAATATAATTTTTTTACTTTATGATCTAATTTATTTTTTACCATATGAAAATACTTCATTTAAAATTAATTAAATATTTTCTAACATACAGTAGAACTAAGATATATGAAAAAGCCATAAAACAAATTGAAATACTTAACAACAAGTTTATTAATAGCAAAAGTTAATAAAACCATTTTTAATGTAATTTCAAAATTTTTTAGATTTTAGTATACTAAATAGTCTAATTTTCTCTTTTCCACTGGTAAAGAATATCAATATTAATTTCTGCACATTTATAATAAAAGGATGCATTATCATATTTGAATTTTTTCTTCTCAGTACTAATCACTACCAGACCTATAAGTACGCTCTAAACTAAATAGTAAATCCTGTATTCTCCTTTATTTCTGAAAATAATTGAAAAGTGATTGTCATTGTTAGAACATTCATGAACCCTGAGTTTGTGAAAAATATCAATTGAACTTTTTGAGATCCATGAAGTAATAATTTGAGCATAATATTCATTGTGTTCTTGTGAATTAATTTTGAAAATATTGAAGTAAAAGTATTTGAGCTATTCATATTGATCCATTTCATAATTAATTCAACATGTTGAAATATAATAATTTTAGAATCAATAATCATATGAGATTCAGATTCTATTCCAAAGAAAGGGACGAATCTACAAAAAAAAAGTAAAAAAATTAATATTTAATAATTTATTTAATCATAAGAACAAAAGGCATACCTACCTATTGTGTATTAATTTAGATCTGCTTATCAAACCTGAAGAAAGGAGATAAACATAAAAAAAAGTAAAATCATTATTAATAAATGTATTTAATAGAAAAAAGGTATTAGTGAATTGAATAAAAACACTTACCTATCATAGATAATATTCATTTATCCCAAAGAGAAGGACTGGATGGTTTGGACCTATAGAGAAATTTATTATAATAAAAAAAGTAAATATTAATTAATTCAAAGAAAGAATTCCACCTATCGTGTTTAATATTCACAATTCACTCACTGGTCCATTCTGAAGAGAAGGCTATACTACAAACAAAAAAAATATCTAGTAAATTATTTATTTAATAAATAAAAAAGTTAAATTTCATTGAATTAAAAAAACCCCACCTATTATGTTTGATATATTTACAATTCACTTACTGATCCATCCCAAAGAGAGACTGAACCTACAAAAAAAAATTAATAAAAAATTAATAAATTATATAATATAAAAAAAAGAAAATCTTGAAAAATTAGAGCAGAGAATTAAGGATAATGTTGATAAGTTGTTACTAAACCGAATTTTGCTAAATGTCTTGAATTTTTGACTAATATTAACCTAATCATAATATAAACACTAATAATATGTGTAAATTTATGAATAGAAAAGTCTTCATAAGGTTGAAAAGGCTATTGTTTAGTTACTTTTTTACAAAATCATGAAAATTTGAAAATTTCGTTTTTTTACCATACAAAAAAAATTTTTTTAAAATTTTGGTGCGTCCAATCATGTGTTTATTATTTAAATTACTTAAAAGTTGAAATTTTTATTTGCGGTGACATTTAGCAATACTCTTCTAAACCAACATAAGTAAACTTGTTTTTTAGAAATACTAACTTTCTTTATTTTTTAATTCATCTTATTTGATCACTGTAAAAAGCCCTCATAGAATTTTCTTAGATGAATATAATCAAAAAGATTAGGTCAAGATTATTGATGAAAAATATACCTGGTGTGTTCATTGTATAATCAAGTTATTTGCATTGTTTTTTGTCACAAAATGTTTTATAATATCTATTTGTTCATTGTAGTTTTTCTTTATGGTTCAGAGTTTTAAATATAATAGTTTAGATATGCTACTTATCGTATTGCAAACATCAGTAACTTGTAGTGATCATCAAGTTATCTACTGTACACTAGTGATCTTGACATGGTGTTATCACAAAAATATCTGTATAGAACCCTCAGGATTTCTAGTGTAGTTATTTGCCTTTTAAAGTCAAATATATCCATACTTAAAAGAAATATATTTAATTCTTGTAATAATTTTTTAAAGAATATTGTTAAAGAAGAGTCATATTTTACGTTATTTGAATTTATAAAAAAAATACAGTAGCTTCTTCTGCTGAATTTATAAACTTGGAAATATTTTTGTTCAACTGACATATTAAAAATAAAAGATTCTTTTTTTGTTCAACAGAAAATATGTTCAAGAATTATTATTAGTTACTTTCTTTTATGAAAAAAGTTTGATCAAACTTTATTAGTCCATTTGTGGCAATTAATCATAAAAATAAATAAATAACTTCTTATTTTTAATTATACTTCTGAGTTTCATATAAAATAATTATAATTTTGGAAAAAAAATACAAATTAAAAATTGATAAATCTTATTTTCTAAATTTTATCAAGATATTTTGATCTAAAAAAATAGAATTATAAAATTAAAAATAATTATGTAAGAATAAACAAAGTTTAATAAATTGAAAATTGCTAAATATCACTGCAAGTGATTGAAACTGCACCAGCATCAGGGTGGAATTTCAGGCAGAATTAAAAATGGAATGAACATTCTAATTCTGGTTCAGTGATCGGTGACATTTAGCAATACTAAAAAAATTTACCATCTTCGTTAATCTTTTTTTAACATTTTTCAAACAAAAAAAAATTAAATTACCAGAATATTCCATGCTTATAATATTATCATATTGATTATAATAATCATCTGAATTTTTTGGTTCNGGAAGATTATTAAAATTAAGTAATCTACTTGTATAAATAGCTTCTGAATGTGTTTTATATGATAAATTAGTAGAAGGAATATTAGTTTGTAATTTATTATTGATTTTATCCGCTTCTTTAATTTGTTTAAATATTTCTGTTTCTTCTATTCTTCCTGTTTCTACATCAAAAATGTCATTCCACAATTGATCTAAAATACTTTTAACTTCTAGTGCTAGTGGTCGATTTAATGGATTTGCATCTAAACAACTTTTAATTAAATGTTCAATCAATTGGGGTACTTTAATATTAAACGTTGGTCTAAGTCCTTGGCAGATTTTNANTGCTAAATTNNTATCATGGCTTACATCATNGTATGGAGGTAATCCAGAAATTGTTTCATACATAATTATGCCAAAACTATAAATATCAGCAGCTTTGGTATAATTTTGTCCTCTCAAAATTTCAGGAGCAATATAAGGTAAAACACCACCATAAACCCTTTTTGTTGTATTTTCTAGTGTATTATAATCTGCTGGTTTGCATAATCCTATATCAGTTATAAATGTAGTTTTCATATAAAGTATATTGCCAATATGTAAATCTTGATGAATTAGTCCTAATTGATGGATTTCATCAAGCCCATATGCAATCCAATATAAATCCCAAATCTTAGTATCCCAATTTAATTCATTATAACTTTTATCTAAATAATTTCGTAAACTTCCATTCCTTGCATAATCCAAAACCATCATATAATTTTTTGCGTCTGGATCTTGAGTTATTCCATAAAGTTTAATAAAAACAGAAGTATTATTTTCAATAACTTTATGATGTAATGTAATCTAAATATAACATTTAAAAAAATACATTAGTAAAATAATATTTTAAAATTTCATTAAATAGTAAATTAATTTATACCTCATTGATAAATTCTAATCTAACATTTTTGGAATTATTTAAACTTTTCAAAGCTACAAACTTATTTTTCTCATGTCGTTTCCAATTTTGATTTTCATTATCCCAATCAAATATAAATCCATCAATCCAATTTGCTTTATACACTTTGCCAAACCCGCCTTTTGCAATATATTTAATATCATAAAATCTATCATAAGGTATCCATTCTAATACGTTATAATAAACAGTTGCTGATATCTGAGTATCTTGAATAAATTTGTCAATATCATCATTACCACTGGTCCAATTTTNNAAATTTTGTTGAAAATGTTTTGCGTTACATACATTACACCAATCATTATCAGTTTTAGGTTGTTTACATTCCTTACATAAACCATGTTTTTTATAACATCCTTTTAATTCTTCATCTAATATTAGTTTATTAATTAACAAATTTTGTTCCTCAGTTAAATCCAAATATTTAAAATCTTTTATTTGTTCAAATATATCGTCACTGAGATAATTTTGCTCCATAATTTTTACAAAATTAGGATATTTGACAGAGGAGACGATACAATTATTTAAGATTATAGAAATTTTTCTATTATTATTTACGCCAACAAATTTTGTTTATCATTTTATAGTATTCAGTGTAACTTTCAACTGCGAATTACGTATCCTTGTCTGTCTTGTCATCAATCACATCAATCACATGCTTCTAACAAGCAAAAAATGAAAATCGTGTCTGATTAAATTATTAGAATCATATATATTGTAATACAGTGTGCTACCTGAAGTGACCATCCAATCTATATAAGCATAATTTTTATAGGTACATTATTATAAAATCTTGAATTAGGACCTAAAAGAAGAGATAATATCACTAGTAATCAATTATTACTAATACAAATAAAAAACACAAATGGTAAACCGCAGCAAATTGACCTGCAGTTTCTTTAATTATAACCAAACTTAAAAGGATAAATAAAAATAAATAAAATTATAAACTTATTTAATAAATTAAATAATCAGTTATCAAAAAATAAAAGTCCAACCGATTTACCACAGCACGGTCCACTTCGAATTTACATTTCAAAACCAAACTGCAAATAAAAAGAAATACTGTAATAATAAATAATTAATAAAATAAATAATTTATTTGATAAAATTATTATGATAAACTAAAAAAAAACTGCTTTACCATTTGACGCAGCATGAATAATTGATTCTCGCAGCACGATCCACTTTGAGAATTTCTATTTAAGAGAGAAAAAAAAAAAAGACTTTTCAGTTAGTAAATTCGAAATAATTGAAACAATCAAAATAAAAGGAAATCATGATTTGGCACAGCATTCATTCAAATTTCCTATTTTCGTTTTGAAGCTGATCTCAAATCACAATGAAAATTCATGTAATTGACAAAATAGTAAAACCACATGATAATTATATTTGTAACACAATTATTAATTATAAATAAAAAATGTTTTAAAGAAAAGCACATTTTTAAACCCTTTTTTCTTTTATATCCTCATTTTTTTTTAAAAAAAAAAAAAATGCCTCAACTTTCTTCTGATTGCTTAAATGATATTTTAGAATATTTAGAAGATGATATGATTACTTTACATTCATGTTTATTAGTTAATCGCCTTTGGTGTGAAGTTTCAGTAAGAATTTTTTGGAGAAATAGTTTGAATTATCGTGATTCAAATTTACGTACTTTAATCGCTTGTCTTCCAACTGAATCAAAAGAAATTTTATCTAAGAATAGAATTATTATTTCAACACAAACTTCAAAACTTCCAATATTTAATTATGCATCATTTTGTAAAGTTCTATCAATTCGTAAAGTTCAATACATACTCAAACAGATTCTTAGATATCAACAATCTATTTTATTTGGAAATTTAAAAAATAATACATACATATTATCACAAGAATTATTTAAACTCTTTTTTAATCAAATTGGTTCTTTAAAAAAATTAGATTTATGTCTATATTCGAATATAAATTTTAACTTTTATCCTGAAACAAAAGATTGTTTAAAAAATCTCCCTGAATTACAATGTAAATCGATCCTTCCATCTAAAATTTTTTATCAACTATCTCAAATATGTAACAATATATTATCACTAGACTTAACTATTAATCGATTTATTTCGAAAGGGTTAACAGATTTAATTTCTGCTCAAAAAAATTTAAAGCATTTGAGCATAAAGTGTAACTATGCGGATGATGTTTTGGAAGATATACTTTCTTCATTAACAAATCCTAATAAGATAAGCAAATTAATGTCTTAACATAATGACGTTACAATTTTTCTCATTTTCATTTATAATTGAATTCACAAATTTACAAAAACTTGAATTAAATTTTAGTTATAATGAAAGTTTTAAGGATTTTAAAAAATTACAATATGCTTTTTTTCTAAAATTACAAATTTTAAAAATTGAACGTGCATGTCCAAAATATGAATTATTGATAAAATTTTTAGAAAACAATGGGAAAAATTTAAGAGAATGTTATATAAGTGATCGTAATCATGATAGTGTTAATTCATTAAGTTTAGCTATTACTAAATTTTGTCCAAATCTTAAAAAACTCTTTATTGGAAATGTTGAGTATACTTTAATTACTTTATAATAGTTGTTAAATATTTAGAAAATATTGTTATTTGGTGTCGAGGAGACATGGAAGTAAATTTTTAAGTAAAAAAGAAATATCGGAGGCTTATGTAATCTATTTTATAAGTTGTACAAATCGTGCGTCACAAAAATATATGGCTTAAATAATAATTAATAAATATATTAAGTTGGGATTATTAATAAATTTAAAGTTATAAATTTCAATGATGACGAATTTAATTAAAAAAATTTCTTTGAAAATAAATTTTTTTTTAAAAAAAAAAATCGATCAAGTTTTTTTTTTAAAAATAAATTTCACTACTTGAATGAGAGATTCAATATGTCACAACTTCATATTTTAACGAAATTAATAAAATTATTTATTCATTAAATCCATTTTATTATTGATTATTAATTAATAATTGTTGTTAACTTTGTTATCAACAAAATTAAAAAAAAAATTACACACCTCTACTGATTGGGTGCAATGTGTTTGAATATGATTTGTTTATTTTCAACTTATTTTTTTTACATTTTAGCCTTTTCTTTTTTTTGTTATGAATTTTGGTACCATATGAAAATTAAAACGAAATATTGAAAAAAAACGGTATTTATATATTTAAAAATATTAAAAATATAAAATGAGTCAAAATTAACCAAACGGTACACCGTAGATTCGCATCATAAAATTTCTACATTTGGGAAATTATGCATGATTTTTTCTCATATACTGTATAGTATTAAGCAACACAAACTAACCAAATCAATCGAATAAAACTTATTGCAAAATATTGTGCGGCGTCAGTACGTGGTAAGATTATCCATTTAAATGATGTAATTAATAAATAATTTAATATGGTAATAATCGTTTATAATTTTGACGTATATTGAGTCATCAACAATAATAAATCACAAAAAAAAAGGAATAAATTTTCAACATATAAATACTCTTCCTTTTTATTTCTCTTCACTTTTTTATCACTTTGCTCTCTCTATTCACTTTACTTAATTGATTATTACATTAAAAATGTAATATCATCAGTCTGACAATAAATAACATGAAAAACGGAATTTACAAATAATATTTATACATTATTTAGCTATAATTTTCAAGCAAAAAAAAAGACTAATAGTTACTCTTGAACCTAGATATATTGCACATTACTAAATAAATCCACGATTTTGAATAATATTGATGCTTATTCTTTTTTTTAAAAAAATTACAGCTTTACTGTAATAAAATTAAATGAAGATTGCTTTCTATTAGGTAAGTTAAATCAGAATTTGCATAATCTTTATATAATTGTATTTCATTTTTTTTAGGATTCGCAAATTGATAAGTTATAGATTTCAAATGTGATTTTTAGTAGATAGGTAAGTATCACCCTATATTCTACCACTTAGGATAGTTTCTACCTTTACCCGAAAGTTACTAGTGGCGGTAGGGTAAAGGGGGCCTTCCACTAGGGCTGGTTGCAACTGTAGACGACCTTGGTTCGTTGGAAACGTGACGAACCCATAGCATATGCCCATGTCTTCCGGCTGGTCATGAGGTTGCAGCTTATTNATGATTTAAATTAGATTAGTTTATTAGTTAAATTATCAATTGAAATTTTCTCATAGATCATATATAATGAAAAGATATGATGAATTAAGGTGAGCAAATTTATTTTTGTTTTTTTTCCTTTGTTATTTTAGTAGTGTGCATTTATCTAGGCTAAAGAAACTAAAATATATGTAAAGTTATCTTTTTTCTTTTAATTGATGTCTTTAATAATCAATAAAGTATCAAATAATAAGTAATCAATATATTTTTTATGAATTTATTGTAAGAAAGATTTAAATTATGAATATTATAATTATTAGCTGTTTATGAAAATTAAACTAATGCTATATATTCAGAGTATATTGATGAAATAATCATTTCGAATTAGTCTAATTAATTGAATTATTCAATAATTTTTCAAGCTCTATTTACTAAATAACAACTTTGACTAATATATTAATTGCTATTTCTAAAAAGCTTGGATGTATAAATAAATTAACTTTCTTCGAATATCATTTTGCTCAGAAATTTGAAAGATAATCTTAATGTTAGCAATGATAATTTCACAATGTAGTCACTCATTTAGATAAAAATCTATAAACATATATACAGCTGCATTACGTAACCTTATTAAACTTAATTGCTGTTATCATATATAGATATTTAGGTTCTGAACAAATCAGGTCAGGTAACTAATTGACCCAAATTTATTCTCTCTTTCTGCTATTAACTTGTTTTTGTTTGATTTTAGAGTGGCCATTTATTATATTTAATAACATTTTAATTATAAATTCAATTCTTAGAATATTATATTTTATAATTACTAGTACTATACATATAATTATCGTGCTCCGTATATTTAACATAATTGCCAATAAGTTGGTTGTTTTTGTTATTTTAAAATATCAATAAATAAGCTATTATTACTATTCAACGTGTCACACGATAATCATTATTGTGCTTGCTTTGATAAATATACAGATATTGTTCCAACGCTGCAATCTGATTGGACGGATTTAGCCACTGCGTGACTAAATCTTATCCAATCATCATTTTCATTTGAACAATATCTGTGATATTAATCGCCGCAAGCACAATAATTTATAAGTACTATACATATTTTTAATACTAATTATGTAATATAATTCTCATTATGACATAATATAGGTTCCATATGGTTTGGCAGTTATGGTACATGCCTAACACCGTAAACCATAATGCCATTGCCGTAAATTAATTTTAAACTTTTAATTTTTTAATTTTATAAAATACTATTTACCAAGACTTTTTTTAAATTGTTATTTTTTGGTTTTTTTGAAAAGTTACATAATTACATTTTTTTCTTTAGGAACCTTTGAACATGTGAATCAGCAGAAGACAAATGATTTTTTAATTTATTTATCTTTTTTGATTTAGAAATATTGCATTCCTCTTCATTTTCTTTTATTTTTTAGAAACTGGTTCTTTACAATTAGTAAACCGGTCTAGATTTTGTAATCTTTTTAATAATTTTTATAAATTACATTAAATCTTTAAATTATCCTTTTTTATATCTTTATTGGTATAATAAATTGTAAGAGTATGAACATTGATAGAAAGAATAAAATTATTCAACCATTAATCTTTTATTGTATGAAATTCCATTCTCAGCTGTTAACTATCCTTATTTTGTGAAATTTATTCAAAGCTTAAGTATCCGTTTTGAGTGTAATCCTCCCAAAGAAAATTCAATTTCCTGTATATTTTGCAATTGTTTAATTAATCATCTTTGGTGTATAATTTCTGTCAGAATTTTATGGAAGAATATTTGAAGGCTCCATATATGTAAATAGTACATTTCTCTTCAAGGAACAAACATTTCATAATTTTGTTAATTTTTTTTGGTCTTTATTTCATCAAATATTATAAGAATATTATGAGGACAAAAAAGTAATTCAAATTTTTCTTCAGTTCTATATTTAATAGCAAGTTTTGCACGAATAGAAATAACAGCAGCTTTAACAGTAAACTAGAATTACCTTCTATCTGTTTATCATATGAAACAAATTCTTAAGCTATTTATACAGATAGATTACTTGAAAAATTCAGATAATTATTAAGCATGGAATACTATACAGGTAATTAAATTTTTATTTCATTTGATAGAAATTTGAAAAATTGATATTTTTTAATTGAAAACTAACAATATAACTTATTATTAATTTTTATAGATCTAAAAAAAACTAATAATAAATTTGACTTTGTATTGTTAATATTTGTTTTTCATTCAAAAACGTTTTCTGACATTATGATTTAAAATTCTACAACTAACTATACAAGAATTAAAATTTGCATCATGATTTTGTCAGAATACTTATGCAAGTTCGAACTCGATATACTGTTTGATAGACAGGCAAAGAATTTTAATTGAGTGAGTTGCTATACAATTGTCAAACATACTACTACATTCATCCAATAATTCCATTACTAGTTAAGAATTTTACAAATAGATTACAGTAATTAGTTTGTCATATGATTCATATTATTTTGCGAAGATAAAAAGATGGAAATATGCTTATCAAAAATTTGCATTTAGTTATGGAAATAAAAATTTGGTAACAGCAATTCTAGTTGTTAAATAATAAACCGTCATGTAACTTTGTGATAAAAATTACCTAATCCACTTCCAAAGAAGTCAATTGATTATTTAACAATGTTACAAAAAAAAAAGATATATTTTAGATAAAATAATGGAAGCTGATCGATCAGAATTTTGTTTTAATGCATTATGCTGAAATTCATATAGTACCATTGGACATAAAGCTGCTATACATTAAATATTAATTTTGAAGATATTCCAAATCGTATTGTAAATATAAAGTTTCGAAATTTGCATTTAGTGTTTATATGATGTTGGTGGGAAGAATTGAAGAAAATAATTTTTATTCTTTTTTTTTTAATAGTACAATTAATGATATTTATTAATTTTCATTAATACCTATAATTTTTAAAGCCCGGATACTATAATTCTAAGGGTGAAATAATTATTGCTACAGTTTTAACCAATTTGATTATAAAAACAAAGCTTCTTACATTTGAAGTAAGCCACCCTTTGGAGACAATTGATTATCTACATGAAATATTGGTTCCAGAAGTAATATTTATATTAATAATTCAAAGATTTTGATGGAAAGTTGGCATTAGAAGAGGCCAGAAATATTATGAAGAATAGTGTAGATTTTGGCGCATATATACTGTACAGTATATAACAGATAATGATTAAATTTTTTACGATAATAAAATTTTTTATTACTTTTGACTAAAATTAAAGAAACTCCAATATGGTTTAAACTATTATAAATATGTCTGACAACACTTTTATTATTAAACATACATGACATAAAAATTACACATTAAGAATAATAAACAAATATTTCTTCGATTAAATGACAACGACTGCTTACAAACACGCTAAGGCAAGTCACACAAATTAATTTTCATCCAATAAAATTCGTTTGGATCTTATACACCCCGGTTTACGTTAAGGTCTACATCCCTACCTTAATTCTCCAATCTAATATATTACACGTGATCAATTAATGTGATTAAACTAAAAAGAAAAATCTCTTTTGATTTTTTTTATATACAATATCATCTCTTATTACAGTTAAATTGTTTAACCTTCAAATGTTGTAAGAAAGATAATACATTTTATATATATTTTATTTTAAATGTCAAACACAATAAAAAGCATACAAATATACTGACTGTATTTAAAATCATAAAAAAGTATTACAATGAGGTTCATTTAATATAAAATTAATTCTATGAGGAGTAACAAGCTTGTGAATGTAAATATAGTGTTTAATTTTTAAGTCACTTTTATAAAAAAATCTCATTTGGTGGATTAAGATTATTATTATATCGCAAACTGATGTATTTCTTTAAAAATTCTTCCAATATACTGTACTGACCATTTTGCCAATTATTCTTTCAAGTCTATTTGCAAACACAAAGTATGATATATAACATTCACTTGATATATTAAAAGTATATAATATAATCTTACTGATATAATCATTTGATATTCATATTTAAACAATTTAATTTTGGTTTTTCTTTATTAATTATTCACTTTAATAAATATAATAAGTTTATTAAAATTACATAAATTATAAAAAAAATAGTCAAAAAAATTTTTTTTTAAATTGTAAAAATTGGTCTCTTACTAAATAATAAACTAAAAATTAATATTATAACTATTTTGTATGTCTTCTAAAATAATAATTAATTGTATTTTATTTATCATATATCTATTACTAATTGATCAATTCAGATTTTTGTTGTTATACCCTTTCTTTGTTGTCCTTTATCCCACCCATACACCCGTATAATGTTCTATTTGTCTTACACCATATGATTTTGACTATTTGTTTATCATCAATTTACTCTTGTATTTGTTTACTTTGATTTATTATTATTTCTCCTTTTGTTCATAATTCAAATTTTTTTTGAATTCACTTTAGACTTTGATATAAACATCTGAATCTCCTTTTATTTTTATTTCATCGATTTATTGTATGTTGGCTTATTCTTTTTGCTATGACTTTCCGTGCCCTTTCTGTCAATTCCTTTAAGTTTCAGTCTTGCGATCATACTCCCCCTGGAATCCAAACACCTTTTCTTTCAATTCACATAGTTTTAAATTTCTAAGTATTGGTTGTAAAGGAGCAATTGTTAATGGTGAAAAAATAGTAGATAAACTTTGTCTAATCCACCTTCTATATGAATTCTTCAGTAATTTTGTCATTCACCATTATGTTATTTGTTCCGTTATTAAAAATGTTCATCATTGTTAACTATCTTTTCTTCTTGGTGTCTTTTTCATCAACTGTTTCTGGCTGAGTTATATAGCTTTGTTTATGTCCATAAAATGCATCCAAATTTCTCTTTTAAAATCATTAACCTCCATTTTCTCCAGGTCTGGATAGGTGTTTGTATTACATGAGCTCATAAATAAAGTAATCAATAAATATATAAGGAAATGGAATATGAATTCTAGTCTAAACCAAACCAGCCAGAACTGACCGGTCTTTCCTTGCCTGATACGAAGAAGACCTCTATATACAGTATAAGGAAGAGAAGAGGAAGTTTAAAGGAATTTAAAAAAAATACCAAACCCGCCAGATAGAAGATACTCAACTAACTGACTGGTATTACTGGTTTCCTTGCCTGATAGAGGAAGACCTCATATACAGTATAAGGAAGATAATAAGAAGTTTACTAAGGGAATAGTTGAGTAGTTGTTAAAAGGGATAGAGAGAAAATAAACTTATAATAATCAGTTTGANAATATAATAATACCCAATCACATAAATTTAATATAAATATTTGATCTCTTTCTAAAAAAATTAAAGAGAACCCATATAAGTTTTTAAATATTAAACCAAATCATTAAATATATAAATAAAAGTTATTTCTTACCATTATAAACGATTAAACCATTTTGGAGATAACTTGAAATTAAATTTAATACTTTTTCCAAAAAATATTTTAATTGAGTTAACGTTTCATATTGAATTTTGTTTTGAATCTCGATATTTTTCTACTCCATTAAACTCTAACCGCTAAAAAAGAAAGAAAAAAAAACATAAATTATTGAATTGTATAAAATTGATTTTAAAATATCTTAAAACATACCAAAGTGTTATTATAAAGATGCATAAGAATCCTCAATTTATTTAATGGAGTATGATGGTATAACTAACTTTTAATTTCTTAATTAATTCAGTCATCGATGTTAATCCATCTTAAAGGTTAATATATTTAATATGATAATTAAAAAAATAATATGGAATTTTGGGGGTATTTATATAATTAAAAATATTAAGAATATAAAATGAGTCAAAATTATCAATAATACAATAATAAATTACATTACGCAAAATTCCGATTATCAGTTATAGTTTGTTAATGACTCATGATTTCTTTTTAATACTCTAATTGATAAATTATGCATGATAAAAAGGCTTAATTAAAAAAATTGATTAACCAAATATGGAATTTAATTTGCCACGTAATATATTAGAAACATGACTTCTTTTTGATTGTATGTTACAAAAAAAATATACCCAACCGACTTGGGAATCAAACTTGGGAACAATACTATGTCCAAAATTTAACCATACCCAATGTTTGACGTCTCAAACTACCATCTAAGACTGAAGGTTTCCAAAGTTTGGGATATGGTAGAATTTGGGCTACAAAATATCCATATTTTAATTTTTTATTCCTTTTTTTAAATAAATGAAAATAGTGTATAACCAAATTAGTATTATCATGTTTAATATTATAAGAAGCAGAAAAATATTGAAGAACTTTATATGAGGACTATACTGACAACTATATGTTATAAAAATAAAGTTCAAATTCGAAATTGTTATTGGTATTAAAGATTTAAAGTTAAAAAAGATTAATTTCTACTTTCTCCGCTTTTAATTTTAATAAATCTTTTCTAGTTCTTATTAAATCGTGATTTATTTATACTTAAAAGTGATTTAATAGAAAAAACAAATGGACCTAAATAGTTTGTAATTAAAATGGAGTCTATATTTGTACTTAAGTGTTAATTAGTGTATTGGCGAAAATCTTTAGATGATAGTACCGCCTACGAAAAGGCTGAAATCAGCTATTGAGACAGTAAAAAGTATGGAAATAATGGTGCTAAAAAAGATTACATGCTAGAACATGTAATAATTAATAATATAATAATTTTATATTTACTTAAAATAAATAAACAATTTCGATACAATTCAAACAATTTATTTCAAACTTTATGTCATAAAATAAACTGGAAATTTCTCTATTATTAAATATATATTACTGTACATTTATTTTTGAAGCGCTATGAATGTTGGGTTTCTGCCAATCATCTAGGATTATGTGTAAATTTTCATGAATTTTATGATCCAGATCGAATGATAAAATTAATATTGGTCATTCACAAAATCAAATATTTAATCAATAGTAGAATTTACGTAATAATATAAAGGATCGAGAAGCAGATAAATTTAATGTAAAAAAATCATCTTTATCAGTTAATTCTAAACTTACATATATTATACATCCTCAAGCTATTAACACAATTAGATTATTGAATTTTAATAATTTACCTGAACCAAAAATGCATATAATAATAAATAGTTTTTAATTACTTGAATATACTTATTTATGATTTGCCTTTGTTTTAAAATAATGTAATATTTGTTAATTCTCTACCTTATAGTTATAGAATCTGTCCAATTCTTAAGTATCTTAGTCTAATACTTATGAATTACGATATTTTAGGATTAGAAAATTATTAATCAACTGTCAATATTTAAATGAATTAAATATTGTTAATAGTATTGATAAATTGTTTGATCTAATACTATTTCAATTTCTGGATTTAAATTCACAACCAAGTTAATCATCCTTATTCTTAAATAAAGCCAAAAAATATTAATTTGGTAGCAAGTTTTGTAACTTTCTGAAAGTTTGTTATCAGTTACATTTTTATGTTTTTTTTATATCTTTTTTATATCCTGAAATTTTTTTTATTTAAAATAAAATGTAAAATTAATGTCACTTTTTTAATGTTATATCTGTAGTTCTGTACTGCAAATTTTATTGCTACTCATTAACCTTTTTAAAGTCAAATAAACTTTTAATTAAATTTGGAATTCGCCATGGCCAATCATAACTCTAGTATAAAATCACGTGACTCGATTTGTTACGCAATAAATTTGTTTGTTATTTCACTTCTTTCTCTAATTTTTCATTACAAATAAGGCAACTTAATCGTTGAAAAATTGGGGGGAGAAGGGTTTAAATTAAACAAATTAAATAAAAACCATAGGAAATTTGATTATTATCTTATTATTATATGTTTATTAGCTTTCAAATTATCCCAAAAATAGAAGGGAATATATATATTACTATATATTTATTAGATTTCAATTTTTTTTAAAAATAGCGGAGGGGTAGGGAATATTAAACAAATGAATAAGTTGGAATTCCTAAACTACTAACTTCTTTTCCGTATAAGTGATTTTTTTAGACCCTTTTTTTTCTAAAACTTTTTTATTAATTAACAAAAGTTAACTTTGCAGAAACTGTGCTATTATTAGCCACATTATTATTAGTGTTATGTGACACATTATAAAACATGATCATACTTATAATTCTGGCTGGAATTAAAACTTATAAACGGAATTAAAAGTGTATACACAAAATTTCTTTTTTGGAAATTTGTGTAACTTTATATTATTAAAAATAGGATTAAAAACAATAAATTAGATAAAATTTTTTTAGTGAAAATTGGTTTTGAAATATTCAAATATTTTTTGGACTATACACGATGTATAATTAGAATTACTTTCAAAAGAATAGTCCTTTATTATGAATTACTGTATGTCACAAAAAATTAATTCTTAACAATGATGACAAAGACTTGTATATAAATGATGTAACTGGTAAGTAATTGAAAAATATATTAAATTAAGCATCATTTAGGAAGTTTAAAGTTGATGATATTTTGTCATTTGATAAGTTTAGAGTTAAGAACATTGACTACTTTTTTAGTTATGAGGTTCAAAGAATGATTTTGTAAAAATTGGATGAGAATAAAAAGTTTTGATAAAAATATTCTTATTTAATATTTTATGTACTAAAAAAATAATTCATGCCATTTTTTATATATAACAAGGGAATCACCTATCTCCTGTGTTTAACTAAAAGAATAAAATCTAATACAAGGGAATCACCCATCCCTTGTTTATCTAAAAAAATTAAAAAGAAAAAAAGAAAAATAAAATGTAAAAGAATCATAAAAAAATATGGTTAAAAGAAGATAATCTTATCTGTATGAAGAGTTTGTGATGAGACCATTCTGTTTATAATATGAGCAGCATGATCTCATTGCAAACTCCTCACATTCTATAATAATAATAAAATAAATGTTAGTTTTAAATATGCAAAACAATAAATTCATTTCTGTTTACTAAGTAAATATAACATTTACCTTGATAAAAACTTGATTAAAGCTGAAGTAAGTGGGCCAAAAAATAAAAGATCCAAATATATGGAATGATAAGAATCTTAAGCTAAAAATATCCATCTTCTTGTATATCTAAATAAAATAAAAAAAAAGTCAAGAAAGAAATCTAATAACAAGAGCATCACCCATCCCTTGTTTAACTAAAAGAAAAAAATCTAATATAAGGGAATTACCCATTCCCTATTTTTAACTAAAAGAAAAAAATCTAATACAAGGGAATCACCCATCCCCTGTTTTTAGCTAAAAGAAAAAAATCTAATACAAGGGAATCACCCATCCCTCGTTTAACTAAAAGAAAAATATCTAATAACAAGGGAATCACCCATCCCCTGTTTTTAACTAAAAGAAAAAATCTAATACAAGGGAATCACCCATCCCCTGTTTTTAACTAAAAAAAAAAAATCTAATACAAGGGAATCACCCATCCCCTGTTTTTAACTAAAAGAAAAAAATCTAATACAAGGGAATCACCCATCCCCTGTTTTTAACTAAAAGAAAAAAATCTAACACAAGGGAATCACCCATCCCCTGTTTATCTAAAAAAANTAAAAAAAAAATAAAAATAAAAATAAAATGTAAAAGAATCATAAAAAAAGCCAAAAATATGGTTAAAAGAAGATAATCTTATCTGTATGAAGAGTTTGTGATGAGACCATTCTGTTTATAATATAAGCAGCATGATCTCATTGCAAACTCCTCACACCCTATAATAATAATATAATAAATATTAGCTTTAAATATGTGAAACAATAAATTCATTGCTGTTTACTAAGTAAATATAACATTCACCTTGATAGAGAACTTGATTATAGCTGAAGTGAATAGACCAAAAAATAGAAGGTTCAGACATATGGAATGATAAGAACCTTATACTAAAAATATCCATCTTCTTGTTTGTCTAAATAAATAAAATAAAAAAAAGTTAAGAAATCTAATAACTAGGGAATCACCAATCTCCTTGTTTAACTAAAGTAAAAAAAAAAAAAAAAAAAAAAAAAAAGGCCATAATTCCCTCACTTTTTTATCCTTTTCTGACAGTTTTTATATCCATAACAGTGACATATAATTGTGAAGGTACAACCTATTAGTATCTTCAGCAATAAAATATGTGTCTGTAAAGTCATATGATGATTACTAGTATAGCATGAAGTTTCTATCGCCTCTTGTAAAGCTTTAGTTTGTTGAACAATTGTTTTTAGTTAAATATATAAATATAATCAAAATATAAAAATCATTAAGAGATATATCATGGACTATTTTTGGCCAGCATTATGTATGATTTTGGCCTATGTATATTGAATTAATAGTGGAAAAAATGGTTTATTCTAGGGTTTCTAGATTCAAAAATATAATAAATAAATAAATAAAAAAAGGTCTCTTTTTATATCTTTTGAGCATAGTATAAAATATGACTCATGATTTCTTAATATTGATTATAAAATGTGATATATTGATAAGTTACTAAAAAAAAATTTATTTTGGCGCCCATCATTATATCATTATGATTTATTTGTCAATTAAGAAACTTCTAGATTTTTTATTCCAATAGGTATGTGTCAAAAAGACTAAGAACCCTAAGGGCACGTTTGATTTATATGGCCTTTTTCACATGATATGTAATGATTGATCATCATATGTTTTACTGCACATGTTTAAAATGAAAATGATTTGTAGTTCATACATGATATTCCGTATTTATCCGGCAACCTGCCAAATTTTTGTTGTGCTTAATTTTATATTATACGTTATAACTTTGACTCATTTTCTTAATATTCTTAATTATATAAATATCCTACTTTTATTTTATTTATTTTTCACTTAAAGACTAGGACCCCGAACAATACTGAAATAGGTAACAAAAAAAACGCGTAGAATAAGTCAAAATTATCATATAAATCTTTCCTTTTTTAGATAATTTTCAATAATGTTGGCCTGAATATTATTACCTTTTTTAGTAACTCGCTGACATTATTGTAATTCCGGCCCTGAAAAAATGCGTAGAGCTGATAGTAAATTTTTTCCAATTTCTTGTTACCTATTTATATATTGCTCGGGGTCCTTAAAGACTGCTCCACCTAACTTTCTCTCTAAAATGAGCTTTTTAAAAATTACTCTCAACTTTCTCTCTAAAATGAAAACTACTCTCTTTGAACCTTCTCTCTAAAATGAACTTTTTAAAGAAAGACGTATAATCCATCACCTATTGACATTATTGATCATTTATCCAAAACGTCGCATAAGAATTTTTTTTTGCGAAACTAATCTAACATTTAAACCAAATAAATTACAAATTTAATTATTGACATGGTATAAAAAATACAAAAATCCCCAAATATTAATTGGAATGATGAAATAAAAATTAGAGATAGCAAAAAACATTATAATATAATAACATGAAATTCTAAATGATGGTTCTTGTTAATGATAAATGCAGAAATGTAGTTGTTTAAAACAATAACGCAAAATATTTTCTAAAATGTTACACAAAAATACATAGCCAATCAGGTAAGATTAATCTTACACATGATCTATCCGCCCTTATCGACCTTCCATTTTTATAATAGTTAGAACGATGAGGTGAAATTAATTATTCATTTAGAATAACGAAATCCTTTTAATATGAATATGTCTTTATTTTTTTCATATATTTTATTTTTCTAAAATAATAATAATAATGCAGAGTATATATAACTGTCATAATAATAATAAATTTCATTTTCATGAGTATTGAATTTTTTAAAAAATTCGTGAATCACGTGAAAACAATTTCAAATTTTCGATGCTTTTTAAAAATAATATTAATAAACTTTAAGGGTTAAACCAATTTTTAAATATTTTTAATATTCAAAGACTATTTGTTATTAAAAAAAGATTTTCAATATGATTTAAAAGAAAAATTTTTAAGTCTGTACCTGGTATCGCTGTATAAATAGAAATTGTGTATCGCCTAAAATTGATAAAAAAAACTGTGATTTCTTCAAAAATAAATTAAAACTTTTGTATTTATTTGTATGAAATAATTATAAATTACCAGTTATAGTAAATATACTTTTTTCTAAAATTAATCATTATGTGCTTCGCGATAAAATTTTTTTTTTTTGATCTTTTTATGACGATTTTTGAACAAATTCAAATCTAAAAAAATTCAAAGTTTTTTTTTTAAAAATAAATTATTTTCAAATTTGGATATATCATAGTGGATATTTTAGAAAAATTGTGTATATAAACCCTTCCATTTTCTCCATTCAGAGTAGCCGTAATCTTTTTTTATAATGTTTTAGTTCATTATGTACAGTAACTCAAAAAAAAATAAATAAATAAATAAATAAAGTTCACTAAAATTTATTAAATAATTTCAAACGAAAAGTTCTCTTGTAAAACGTTTACTCAATAAAATCTTGATAAAATCGATGTTTAATTTGAAATAAATAACTCATTTTATATATCCGAATCCTCCTTTCAGATTGTCAAAAAAAAGTTTTTCGGATGTGGATATATTCATAAATTACAGCCGTTACTTTAATGTTAACACATTTTAATAAATAATTTTCTTCTTATTTTAGAACTCACGAACATCATTCATATTTTAGAAATATTTTACAAATAAAGAATTTTTTTAATTTATTGAATTGTAAAAATTTTCATTAATAAATTTATTGCATTATTAAATAAACAATAAAAACAA
>QKYT01000672.1:45893-63020 GCA_003550305.1 Glomus cerebriforme
TATAATTATTATTATTAATTATAAAATATATAAATAAATTTACTTCTTTTAATTGTAAAGTTCTATTAACTATGTTATATATTGAGTTCTAATGAGTTGGCATGTCTAGAATAGATTTTAAATTATTGATTTCATGAAACTTGCAATTAGAACTCAACTTTTCTTGATGTTGTGGAGAATTATGAATTTTGGTTATAAGTGTTCAAAACTATATAATGTAAATGCAATATTTAATTACTATATTTAGTAAAATTAATAAGAATTATAAGAATTAATATTAAATAATTCAAACCTGATTTAATTGATTTTTTAATTCTTTTAAAGCTTTTTGAACACTTAAATTAATAATATGAGCAAAGTATCTAAAATAATTTTCTTTTAATAAATGTAAGATTATTAGATACATTATCAGTAGTTATTTCCATTATCTATATTAAAAATAAATATTAAATTAATAAATTATAATTTACAACTTATAATTTATAATAATATAAAATAAAATTTACCTTGTTTTGTATTAAAAGATTATTTAAGCCAAGCATAAATGCATTATTAATAGTTTTTCCTAAATGTTTACTTAATTTAACCAAAATTAAAATAAGTTTTTAAAATAAAAAATTAAACAATTAATTAAAAAATTTTTACTAAAGATTTATATAAAATCCAATAATACATTTCTTAATTTCCAATCTTTATTAATATAATGTGCAGTTATAGCCAAAAAAGACTTTATAGATAGTGATGTCCAGACATCTAAAGTAAAAGAAATCTTTCCTAAAATATCTTGAAAAGCTTTTTACATTTTATCTATATTAGCATTATATAGATTTATAATTTTTCTTTTAATAGTGTCAGCTGAAATAAATACAGCATCAGGATTAAGTATATGTATAATCAATAAATTTGGGTTCTTCAATAATGGTAAATAGGTGTTGATTAATAATAATCTATTCAATAAGGTCTTTTAATATTTTATCATTATTATATTTCTACTAATAAATATAAATTTATTAATATTTAATTATTTAATTAAAAGATAATATAAAAATATAAAAAATCTATAATATATTTACCTTTGTATTATGTTAAAAGCATCTTTAATAGATGTTTCTTGTGGTGATCTTTTAGAATGTTTATTTTTTATATGATTATGCATATTTGTTATACTTTCTCCAGTACATATATAAGTAATATCACAAAGATCACATTTAGCTTTTTTATTTTCTTTAAAATTAACATTTCTTGTAAAGTATTTCCAAATATTACTTTTTTTAACGCTTTCTGGTACTGATTTATTAGATGCAGTATCATCAATTTCTGTATCTTCATCACCAAAATTTTCTAAACTTATTTTTTTTTTTTTAGACAAATTAATCGCATTTATTATAATTATTGAAGTTCTAAAAAGAATACATAATTACGAGAGATAAATCATGAATATACCCTCTGTGGTAGAAAAGCATAACTTGTCGTGCAAAGATTAAATTCAAGAAAAAAGTTTTGTTACCAAGAACTAAATTCAATCATAATCTAATCTTCCCGACCTTATACCTGTGATGAATCAAAATGACTAACTAGTCTATCTAAGAAATGATTATTAACATCTAAATTTAAATCCAAATTTTTATACAAAATACTATTATACATTCTCTCTGTAAGTTTTGCTAATTTATCTACCTTTTTAATAACAATATCCCCTAAATGAAACCCTTCATTAATAAATCTAAACATCCTATCTTTCCATCTGGAGAAGGCATAAATGTCACGAGTGGTAGAACTCTCTATAGGATTGTGGAATTCATCGAAAGAAGTATCACCAATATAATGGTGGATTTTGCTCAGACAAGGTTTGCTTGAGGAATGAGAAGATGAGATAATAGAACTGTCTGATATATTGATCGAGGATTTCCATTCTTTAAAGAGTTTGTTACGTGAAAGCCAAATATAACGATAAAAGGCTTGAATGAGGAAAGTGATCAGCTTGTCCAGAATTTAAAAAGTAATTTGATTTGATCTTGTAATTCCATAGAGATCGCAGAAACTGGAATTGGAATATGCAGATCGGAGTGTATGAAATAATAGCCAATATTTATCATTTTGATCAATAAGGTCAGCAGTGAAAAAATTCTTGAGGAAGGAAAGGATGGCTTCCTGCTGTGCATGTCGGTTGTCTGAATTGGAAAAGGGGTTCCAGTTGAGAATGAATTGAGAGGTGTTAGAAATCACTTTATCTATGACGCAGGTCCATTTTGAAGTTAAATTGGCATATCTGATCAAATGGAAAAAAGTTTCTTGTTCAGATTCGCAGAAAAAGCATTTATCATTCGTGAATTTTGCAGAATGTCATTCTTTCATAATATTCATTATAGGTATAGCCAAAGTTAATAGTTTAAGGCGACGTGAAAAACTATCGTGAATCGTAGAGTGGAAGCACAGTGAGTTGTTTCTGGTGAAAAATGTGGTCCACAAGGAAGTCCAATGGGTGGAGGAGTAAGTGCTATCATATAATTCACTATTGTAATAGTTCGTGGACCATGATGCAGCTACTTTGACATTATGGAGTAATTTGATGAATGAACGAGTAGATTTTTCAACAGGAATATTATCCCAAACCAATTGGTATTAGATCAACTCAAAATCATAGTAATGATAAGCTCCAATGATATGTTGACTATGAGATCCTTGTTTAGCGAGTCTGTCTGCTGCTGCCTCATTAAGAGAGTCACCTGAGTGGCCTTTGACTTTAACCAAATGTAAAGAAATATGTTTAGCTTCTAATAAATAAAAAATAGAAAGAAGAAAAGATCTATTATTTAATTTAAAAATTTTTCTATAACTATTATATCCTAAATCTAAAACATAATTAATCCTATCAATGGCTGCTTTACTATTTTTTAAACTTATGTCTTTAAAGAAAAAACATTTATTTTAGTATCTATTTTACTTATAATTATAATTAAAATTAAAAAAAATAATACAATATACCATTATATCCATACTTATAAATTATAGTAAAGACTAATAAGAAACAAAAATTAGGAAGGAATGTTGAGAAATTATAAAAAATTAGGAAAGAGTATTAAGAAATTAAGAAGGAGTATTGAAAAATTAAAAAGGAATTAAAAAGGAGTGTTTTAGAAAAAATATAATAAAATATTAAGAAATTAGAAGTTTTTAATGAATTTATTTAAAAGAAAGTAATAGATTAACAGCTTCTTTATAAAAAAACAATAAGAAAAGGTAAAGGTAATTAGCAAGCTATATCTATATATCATCATATCAATACAAAAAAAAATTTTTTTTGCAATACAAAAAAAAAATCATGATTAACAAATCAGAATTCAAATCGAATCAGTTGAATCAAATTTGGTTCAGATTTGATTCAGATTTGATTCAAATTCGATCGATTTGATTCAGATTTGATTCAGATTTGATTTAAATGAATTGAATCTAATTAAATCAAATTAAATCAAATCTGAATCAAATCAATTTAGCCAAATCGTCTGCAGAACACTATAATAATAATGCATGAATTCATCATGATAATGATCTAATAGAATATATTGAAGTATTTAATGATCATGTTAAATTTTTACCACCTATTCATCTGTTTTCAATCCAATTGAAACTTATTTTTCCATTATAAAATCATTTTAAAAAAATATAGAGATTTTATTCATTTATGTAATGATGTTAAATATCCCCTTTTAGTAGCATGTTTTTAAATTACTTTGCAAATGGCTATAGAATTTTTTAAAAGTTCAATTTATATGTAATGTAAATAAAAATTTATAGACAAAAAAAAATAAAAATAAACTAAAGATATAAATTTAGTAAATGTATATTTATTTGTAATGATAGGTGTATTTATAATTAGAGAAATTGGAGATAATTAAATTTTATAATGTTGTACTGCAGCTCTAAATGCTTTATACCATCCTAGAGGTATGCTCTGGTGAAATCCATTCAATCCATCATCTGTTTTTGAACGGATTGGATAATTCAGATTAAAAAATAAACAGATTTCAGATAATCTGGATGGATCTGTTAGATAACACCGAATTGATCAGATATTACACAGATGACCAGATTGATCAGATTGATCAGATAATCTGGTCAAATCTGGTATTTTTTTATTTTTTTGGGAGTTTTTTTTATTTTAATACATAAAAATGTTTATTAATGTTCTTTTTTATTCTTTTTTATAGGAACGAACTCTTTGGCTCAGCTTCTGAAGGTAATTGAAGGGGTATGATTATTAAACTTTAATACAAGAACATTGCTAACGTTCTTTTTTTTCTTTTTTATAGAAATGAACACTTCGACTTGATTCCTAGAGGTAGTAATTGAAGGGGGTTATTAAACTTTAATACAAGAACGTTGCTAACGTTCTTTTTTTTTCTTTTTTATAGAAACAAATACTTTAGCTCGACTTCTGGAGGTAATTGAAGAGGGTATTAAACTTTAATACAAGAATGTCCCTAATGTTCTTTTTTTTCTTTTTTATAGGAATGGATACTTCAGCTCGACTCCTGGAGATATTAAATTAAGGGAGGTATTAAATTTTTATACAAAAACGTTGCTAACGTTCTTTTTTTTTCTTTTTTATAAGAATAAACACTTCAGCTCAACTACTGGAGGTAATTGAGGGGTATTAAACTTTAATACAAGAATGTTACTAATGTTCTTTTTTTTTCTTTTTTTTAGGAACGAACACTTCAGCTTGACTCCTAAAGGTAATTGAAGGGGAGGTGGTTATTAAACTTTAATATAAGAACATTGCTAATGTTCTTTTTTTTTTTTTTGTAGGAACGAACACTTCGGCTCAGCTTCTGAAGATAAATAGGATAAAAGAGGGACAGAGAGGAGAAGGTATTTTTTTATTTTATTATATAAGAATGTTTATTAATATTCATTTTTTTTCTTTTTTGT
The DNA here is from genome assembly GCA_003550305.1 of Glomus cerebriforme. Taxonomy (NCBI): domain Eukaryota; kingdom Fungi; phylum Glomeromycota; class Glomeromycetes; order Glomerales; family Glomeraceae; genus Glomus; species Glomus cerebriforme. Next base: position 50,826 of record QKYT01000672.1, read on the forward strand.
AGGAGCGAACTCTTTGGCTTAGTTCCTGAAGGTAAAAATGGGGTAAATGGGGGTGTTTCTTTTTTATTTTATTATACAAGAATATTTATTAACATTTATTTTTCTTTTCTTTTTATAGAAATGAACTCTTCGGCTCAGCTCCTGGAGGTAAATGGGATAAAGAAAGGTAGGGAGGTAGTTTTTTTTATTATAATTTAATACAAGAATGTTACTAACATTTTTTTTTCTTTTTGTAGGAGAGACTCTTTCACCTTCAATTACAGTATATAAAATTTTATAAAAAAATCTGGTGGATCTGGTGAATCCGGTAATATAAATGGATCATCAGATTGATCAGATATCTGTTAAACTATCTAGTTAATCCGGTGGTATAAATGAATCAATCCAAATCTGATCAATTTTTAGATGAATGACTAGATATCCAGATTGACCAAATTTCAGAGCATACCTCTACACCATCCAATTTTGTTAATACCCAATTGGTCAAATTTAGCATCTGTAAGATTATAAATTTGATTTATAATAATACAATCATTTTCAAAAATATTTTTAAAATTGGCATAGCATTAGTACTTGAATTTGAAGTTGTAGGAGTAGATATTTTGTAATTTTCTTTAACGCTACTAGAATGTGAAAAAATTGGTAAATTTGGTATTTAAGTATTATCTGTAGTGCTTTGAATCTAAAATAAATAAAATAATTTAATAAAAATTAATTATTTGATAGTGAAATTTATAAAAAAAATTACAATTTCTTTTTAAGAATACTGAGTACTATGCATATTATATATTAAAAAATTTAGACAATCAATTTTTTTTTAATTATGAAAGTTTTAGAGGTTATAAAGATTATGAAGGATTACAGAAATTTTAGAGATTTTAGAAATTTCAGATTTTATAGTTGTAGTAAAACTAGTTTCATTTAATTTTAGAAGTTTTATCTATAGATAAGTTTTAGTTTCACTTATAACATTAATTTATATACTAGGTAAATAGAAACTGACTATGCTGCAAATAATTTAATTTAGAAATCTATCAAATAAAAATATTCTAAAATATTTTTAGTATAAATATAATTATTATTATTTTATATAATACAAAAAAAAAGTATTACAAAATAAGTGTTACAAAATACTAAGTGTGTATTATGCATATTACATATATGACAATAAAAAATGTATTACAAAAAAAATTTGTAAAAGGAAATAAGCAAGGTATATAATTTAAAAAAAGAAATTTCAATATTTAATATATTTAATATTAAAATATTAAAATTATACTTAAAATTAAATTTAAAAATTTAAAAATTAGTATAATTATAAAAAATACTAATAATTTTCTTAATATTTGACTTATACTTAATAAAAATTAAGTGTAGAACTATCTACTATACAGAAATACCATATAATTAGGGATGGGGAGCGTTCAAAGTGAGTCGACTCGAGTCGACTTTAGGTGCTCGGTTTGGCTCCATTTTTCAAGCCGAACGGAAGTCGACTCGAAAGTCGACTCCGAAAGTCGGTTTTGTTTTTTTTTTTGGTAAATTCCAAGCATAATTTTTCTAAATCAATATTATATTCTTAAATTTAAGTTCGGTAAGGCCTGAAGTCGACTCCCGAACCGACTTTTGAACCGACTCTACCGACTCTACGAAGTCGACTCGGTTCGACTCGGTTCGGCTTTCAGAGCCGAAATGAGTCGCTCAAGTCGCTCCCCATCCCTACATATAATACTGCTTAAGAGACACTCATTTTGGCATAATTCCCATATAAAATACCTGTTTTGAGATATCAAATATGTAATATGTAAATCTAATTTATTTCCTAAAAATTAGAATATTTAATCACTATTTTAAATCAGATTTAAATTTTTCATAAAGTAATTTTTTAAATTAAAAAAAAATGGGTTTATTTAATTATTACAATTTAAAATAAATATTTTTATATATTATTAATCAATTATTTTTATTGTATAAATAATTAAAGAATTAGATATTTTATAATAAAAATCATTTTTTTAATATTATGTAACCAATTATTATTATCATTTGATAAAGTAATTTTTACCTGAAATGAATATTAAAATTTTTCTTTTTTTTAAAATAATTAAAAAAATTTGTTAAATATTTATATATACAGTATTTTTTTTATTTATATGATGTCAGTCACGTCACTTAACAATAAAATGTACTTAAAAATTTTTCAACTTTTTAAAAAATGAAATTTAGAAAAAATAAACCAATAACTTTATTCTTTAAAGTGCTCTATTAAATTACCTAAATAAAATTAAATCATGTGAAAATTCTCAGTCACATGATTAGTTAATTAAAATTTCAAAAAGTATAAATTTAATAGAACGTATCACCGTTGACACTTGACACCGCAGGTGATATCATCCGTCTAAATATTTATACTGTAGTATAGCGGTTAAAACTGTTGAATTATATAAGGTTTAAAAATTCAATGATATAAATTATAATGTTTTAACTCAACAAAATATTATAATGTTTACTTTCGAAATAAATTTATTTAAAGAAAAAGTTTTTTGTCAGAATAAGTCATACTTAACTACGTAAACATACGCAGATTCCGCAGCGTTTGAATAGGGTCTAGATTTCCGAAAAAATGATATTACCACATCCTGCATAAAAAAAAAAAAATGCAAAGAATAATAGTCTTTTATAGTTCGGAGAAAGAGATCCTTTTATGGGATGGACAAACAGTTTAGGGAAACAATAAAACTATTGACGTACAAATTCATAGGAATTTGGCCAATTAAAGTTTATAAAAGTTATTAACCGCAGTTTTACTGCGGACAATGAAAGGAATAAAAGTATACAAAAGCTTTCATCGGAATTTCGGTATAATTTTGTTTATTCCGCTTGCGTAATAATAATAATAATTAGTAAAAAAAAAACATATAAATTGATGATTTCCAATTTATGAGTAAATTTATCCCTCCCGTGCTAATGAAGTTTTTATAATTAAAAAATCTAAATAATCGAAATTATTTCCTTCACAAAAATTTAAACAATAAATAACGTAAAAAAAAAAAAAATGAACTATAAAGATCAAATGGAAAATCATGAAAATAATCAACATTTTAACGAAAATTTTAATAAACCTAACGATATGGAAGATATAAAATCGATAACCGTTAAAAGACCAACATTTCCTCCATTTATTGATACAGAAATTTTAGTAGCGAATCTCTTAAAACGTAAAACTAAGAATCCAAAAATGCCAAATGAATTTTTTATTTATCGAGCTGCTTTAGTTAAAGAACTTAAAGCTAATAATTATAAGATTAAAATGACAAAACTTTCAACATTAGCATCAGAATCTTGGAGTCAAGAAACATCAGATGTAAAATCAGAATATCGAAAGTTAGCACGTGAAACTGAAAGAAAATATTTAAATGCACGTTCATTAGAAATGTTAAATTCGACGAAAATATTAAAAAATAATGATATAAATATGACAAAAGAAATGGGAAGAAAAAAGAAAATTTCCAATAATAATTTAACATGTAATTCGGATATTAATGAACAAACGAATAAATTTATAACTAATATTGAAGAAATAGAATATCAACAACAACAATATCCATCACAAAACGAATTAAAAAGAAACGATTTTACGTTAATGGAAGATAATTCAATTTTTGGTATGAGACCAAGATACAATCAAAATATATATTTAATCCCTCAACAAGATAAAAATTATTCTTATATAGATGATTTATCTAATTCGACATCATCGGAAAATTCTTCGCCGGTATCTACTTATTGGTCAAATCCATCATCTCCATTATTCTCATCATTACCTCCAAGCTCGACAAACATAAACGAAGGAACAAATAATCATTTTTTCGCACCATTATCTAATTCATTCTATGAATATTATATGACGATTAACGATATGTCACAGAATTATTCGCAATTCTATTAAAATAAGTTAAGGTAAATTATTAGGCATAAAATAATTAATTTTTAAGTTGTATTATAGTAAATAATTAATGTTTATAATAAATGTAATAATAAAATTGATGCAAAGTATTTTTCACACGCGTATATATTTTTTAAATAAAAAACGTGATGTCGTGATCAATTTGTGCGACTTTTTATTTTAGTAGAATTTTCTAGAAATTTTTTTATATAAAGATATTAATATTCTATATATGTTCTATATATCACATAATTCACATTCGGATTAATTTAAAAATAGAATTAAATTCGGTAAACTTATACTGACTTTACTAACTAGATTATCTATTAAAATTAATCTGAAACATGTATCAATTTTTATTCTATATATAGAATATATTTTATTTCAGGGTTTTGGATTATTGGAATAGGATTAGGTTAGGTGACTTGGTTTAGTGTTTTTCAACTTGCCATTGTCTCTCTCTTGACGCGTTAAATATATGTACAGTATATATTCAGTACATACTGTGATTAACTTTTGTATCAATTAATCATTATATATCACTACACTAACCATAGATCAACAACAATACTTCTAAATTATCCAATTAAAAATGTAAAATGCACCATAATACCAAAATTTATAACTATAAAAATTTTGTTTAGATTGACAATATTAAAAAAAAAAAATTTTTGATTTATTATTTTCACTAAAATGCTTTTTGTTTAAAAAAAAAAAAAACTAAAGATTTAACTGATTAAATGATTTCTATAAATAAATTTCCTTAAAAGGATACATTCAAGTTAATTTTGGCCGCGCCACGTATAAAAAAAACTTTGAATTTTTCTATTTTAAGTACGAAAAAGTATGGGTACCCCTAACAAATAAATCATCTGAACAACATTCTGCCACAAAATAAATTTAAAACAACTCCTTGAAAATATTTTAAACATGATTTTTTAAGGATTTTTGAGGGGAAAAATGAATGTAAATTTATATTAATTTGTATTTATTCAAGTTAAACAATACATTCATGCAATGTCTAAATATCAAATTATATTTTTAGTATGTTTGAAGAATTCTCTTTCGAAAGGCGTAATGTACATTATGATCAATTTAGTGATTGCATTTCGAAGCCCAAACCTTATTAGGCAAATCATTACACGCCCCGCATATATTGCGGCAACAAATTTGTAAAGTTAGACTTGTATAACATATTTTGCACAAGTATTAATAGTTTGTAGTTTCAGTTTTTTTTTTTTTTTTTTTTTTTTAAAAAAAANTTTTTTTTTTTTTTTTTTTTTTTTTAAAAAAATTTTTTTTTTTTTTTTTTTTTTTTTTAAAATATTTTTTTTTTTTTTTTTTTTAAAAAAAAAAAAAAAATTATTTAAAGTGCGAATATGATTTGATTTATTATTTATTTTTTCTCCCTTCCAATAATTTAAAATAATTTAAATAAAATTTATGATCGGTTAACCAAATCTGGGTTTTTAATTATTAAAAAATTATTACTGATATAAGTGTAAGTACTTTCAGTAACTCAACTCCAGTCACATCAACGTCATGTATTTTTTTCCTTCACTTCCATTTATTCAAAAATTTTTATTACTAGTTATAATCTTTAGTAATAATATAAGCAATGTATTAGGTCAAACAGTTAATATAGCAAATTATATTCAAACATCAAATAATTTATCTACCTTAAGACAATTATTAAGTTATCCTGGATTAATTGATTTATTCACTTTACTTAATTCTCCTTCCACTGGAGTTGAAAAGTTAACTTTATTTGCTCCAACAAATGATGCTTTTATTTCTTCAGGATTGGATCTAACAAATGGTGCTTTTGTTTCAAATTTATTAAAATATCATACAGTTCCCGGTATGTATTTTTATTAAACAAAAATTTATTAAATTTATTTAAGAAATTAATTTTTTTTTTGTTTCTTTCTTTTTTTTTTTAGATCAAGAGATACTGTCCAAGGATTTAACTCCAATTTTAGTCATAAATACTTTATTGAATGATTCTTCATTGGTACGTTTACCAAATGGTGGTCAAGTTCTTTATATAACAAAATCTTTTCAAGGTGATATTACCATTAATAATGGTAATAGTAATACACCTGCAAAAGTTATTCAGGTGGATATTATATGTACTAATGGAGTTATACATCTAATCGATTCTGGTAAATTTAAAAATTTTTCTTCCTTTTTTTTTTGGTACTTTGTGTTAAATTCTTTTACTAATTTTTACAACTCATTTTTACAACTCATTTGAATGATAGTTATAGTACCACCTTTATCATTAATTGATACAGCAAATAATTTAGGTTTAACGCAATTTTTAAATGCTTTCACGAACGCAAATTTGTTATCAAATGTTAATACATCAATTGGAATGACAATATTCGTACCAACAAATGATGCATTTAATAGACCAAATATTTTATCAATGGGTTCTACTGAATTGAATTCTTTATTAAAACTTCATGTAATTAATGGTACATCAATTTATGAAATTAAGGATGGTTTAAATATAGAATCTAGTTCTCCTGGAAAAAATTTACATTTTATTGTAAAAAATGATGGATTAAATAATACTATTTATGTTAATAATGGTAAAGTTGAAAAATCTGATGTATTATTACAAAATGGTGTAATGTATATTATTGATAATGTTATATTACCATTAGAAAATAATGTTGATGATAAAAAAAATAGTTTTAATTCTGATTATATTGCTAATCATACTAGGGATAAAAAATTAATTATTGGTACAGTTTTGGGAGGAATTTGTGGTGGAATCGTTATTTCATTATTTTCTTGTATGTTATATAAATGGTATAGAGCACAAAAAAATACTAAATCAATTACTACTTCATCATCTAACAATAAAACGTAGAGTAAGTATAATCTTTTATTCTTATTATTTAGTTTTTAAAATATTAGATTCTTTCAAATTCGAATGTAATTCCATATATATATATATATATTTCAGTAAATCATTAATTTAATTAACTTATGTATTGAGTTGATCATTTGATCGTAAATCTTACATTAATAATCATTTCAGATCAATTGTACGATGGTTTCTTAACAGGTTTCTTTCATCTGTATTATGATTTATGAATGATATCATTTCACGGTTTCTCTTTCTTATAATCAATGTGGCGGTTCACACGACAGGTCTGTGTGACAGAACGAAAAAAAAAAAAAGTGCTAAATATTCTTTTTTTTTTTTGCTAGTTGCGCAAAGCACTTTTTATGGAGTCGAAAATGATTTGTCACATGAACGCTTACCCCGTAACGTAAGGTTATGCAGTGATGTGCACTTGGAAGATAATCTTTTAATTGGAAGCAGCATAGATGCACATCACTGCTTATGGCCATATATCAGGCTTCCACTTTTAAACCTTAAAATAAGAATTCGCTTGAGGAAAATTATATACGAATTTAAAAAGCATCATAGTTCAAGTTAATTATCTGAACTTTGAATTAGATTTTGTCCAAAATTGTTTTTATTAGTATATTGACCTAAGCAACTGTCTCATGGCTAATTGTGAAAAAGGAATTAAGAATTTATTAATAGTTGGCCGCACTGTTAGTGGTAAATCCACGTTATGCAATGTACTATCCAATACAGATAATTTCGAGGAAAGCGAGTATACAGCTAAGAAGACTGAAACTTTTCAGACAGAAATTTTCGAATCAAATGAGACGAAATATTGTGTAGTTGAAATTGGTTTAATTGAAAAAAAAGTTTTGTATGATAAAATAGGAGATGTAATCTATCTTATGCCGGAGGGGATAAGCCAAGTTTTATTTGTGGTCGACGAAAGATTTACGGCAGAAGAAATAGGAATGCTTGAGTTATTTGAAGCAATGTTTGATAGTGGTATCGGTGAATACACCACCATTGTGAGAACTAAATTTGAGAACTTTAAAAATGAAGAATTGTACGAAAAAGATAGAGAAGATTTGTGTAAGGTGAGCGAAACATTTGCCAAAATATGTAGAAGGATCGTTTATGTGGACAATCCCCCAATAAAAATTCTTGTAAATGATCATGAAGATGAAGAAACAATTAAGATTAATAAAAAGAGAAGAGATTTGTCGAGAAATATACTGTTAAAACATTTAGAAAAAGTATGTCAGGAAAAATATTACAAATTAAAATCCTGGGATGAGTTACATAGTAAGATTGCCAGTTATATTGAATCTATTGAATCTATTGGATCGAAAAAGAATTCACCACTTGTTAAAGAAATTGAACGCAATTTAGAATTAGAAGTTCCAGCACTTAAATTAATTTTCGATACAAAAGCTGACATAAAAAGTTAGTAATTTTGAATATATTGATTGACATTAAAATGAATTTTACTAAATTCAATTAAATTATATTAATTAGACGCGACATCAACTTTTATTGCGAAAAATAGGAATTTAATAATATTTAGACATGATAAAAAAAAAAGAGGTCAGCGAAGTCAACAATGGTTTAATAACAAATTCTCGAATGAGGAAGCTATAAATATTATTGGTAGTAGACGATTAAACCTTTCTGGCTCGTTAAAAATAGAAGACTTTATGAATTTAAAAAGTATTAGCTTGAAAAAACTTAAGATAACAAGTTTGGATATAAGTAATTGTTCTCATCTTACTAAGGTTAACTTGTCCGAGCTTACTAAACTTAAGAGATTATCCGTGAGTGATTGTTCTGGACTAACCAAGCTTGATTTTTCTCATAGTCAATTAACCGAATTAACTGAATTGGACGTTAGTAATCTTAGTGAGCTCGACTGTCCGAACACCTCAATTGAAAAATTAAGTCTTTATCTTTGTCCGGATATTATCAAAATTAATTGTTCCAATAATATTAATCTCACTAGTTTAAATGTAAGCAACTGTACCAAATTAGAATTTCTTGATTGTTCTCATAGTAAATTAACTAGTCTTGACCTAAGAAACTGTCCTAAATCTATTAAAATTATTAAACCTCTTAACGTGAATATTATTCGAGAAAAATGGATTAAGAATTTATTTGTAGTTGGCAGCACTGGTAGTGGTAAATCCACGTTATGTAACGTATTAGCTGACACTGATGAGTTTAAAGAAAGCGATTATTCAGTTAGCAAAACTAGTAATTTTCAAAAAAAATACTTCGAATGGAAGGGGACGAAATATTGTGTAGTTGATACCGTTGGATTTGGACATACTAAGTTATCTATAAAGGCAGTTGTAGATAAAATAGTAGAAGGGATCCATTCGATGCCGGAAGGAGTAAGCCGAATTTTATTAGTGGTTGATAAAGGACACTTAGCAGAAGAATTAGAAACGTTTAAGGTTTTTAAAAATTTCATTTTTAAAATCGATAATCTTAAATGTATCACTCTCGTGATAACTAAATTTAGTAATTTTAATGATAAAGAAGCATGCGACAGAAATAGAAATCATTTGCATAGTTTGAACGAAACAATAAGTAGAGATATTGTTTATGTAGACAATCCCCCGACAAATATTCGCGTTGTTGATGATGATGATATAGACAATATTGAATTTAATAAATACATAAGGAAAAAGTCAAGAACCGTATTACTAGACTATTTGGAGGATGCATGCTGGGAACAATAATTCAAAATAAAACGTGTGATTTTACATAAAAAGATTGCTGAATATATAGAAAACTATCGTAAACAATTTTCCAGATATAATAGATATAATTCAGGATCATTAAAATATTATCTGCTCGGTTATTTAAAAATCAACATTCAAGATCTTTATAGTCTATATATGCTACGCTATCGTTATCTGTTATTTCAACATAATTCATAAGATACTGTAAATGAAAATAAAAATAGATGGATAAATTTGCGATCAATAATAATAATGATATGATACTATCGGTTTATTTACATGTTCTCTAAAATTCTGATAAATAAAAAATTTTACATCATTAGAATCAAACCATGTATATATAAAATACTAATCTCAGTTTTTTTATATAGTTCTTTATATTACACAAATATGTAAGATTAGTTTTATTCAGATATGATGTATTATTTTTATTTATATATTTTAATTAAAGTAAATTAAAAGATAAAAAAAAAACTAAAATATAATATTTAAATTTGCTAAAAAATAAATTATAACTTTAAAACTAAATTTGATTAAATTTGCTAAAATTAAAATATGACTAGTAGTATATGATATTTTTATAGTTATTATGAATTATTATCTTACAGCCAAATAGGATCATGCTTTTTTTACCATGCTGATATTTTTTTATTAGGCTATGAATAAACTACAATTGCATAATTATTATTGATATTTTTAATATTATTTCTAAAAATAATGTGAAATATTATCATTATAATAAAGAAAAAAAATCATTATGCAAATATTTAAAGAAATTATACCTTCTTTCTTGAACTTGTTTGTGACATTTTATTTGAATATAAGCAAAAAGAAATAAAGAAAAAAGTAAAAGGACATATCATGAAAAAACCAGAAAATAGTTTATAAGCATGATCATAAATAGCTGCAAAATAATATAGTTATTTGATAGGAATGTTAAAATATCATCTGAACTGCTTTAACTAATATATATTAAATAAAGAAATTTTTATTTAAGAAAACTTGGTAATATAGCCTCACTCTGAGAACCTATATATCTTAAGTATGACAGGTGGTAATTTTCCATATATTGGGATGGAGGTTATATTATAAATGTATTTTACTTCTTAGAGAGTTAATCTTATAAAGATCATCTATATGCTATATCCATAAAAAAAATAAGGATTTTGTAATTTATCACCATAGGCAGTATTATATAATTTCATAATTCCTGCCAGAATTAAATAATCTGCAATAAAATTTCCTTTTTAGAAATCTTATATATTCTAAATTTTCAATTTTTGAGTTTTTTTTTTTTGAATTGTATAATATTACTTAAGATTTCAAAAAAAAAGATATTTTGGCCAGTATTATAAAATATTTTTCATAAAAATAAAAACTTGAAAATAACAAATTATTATATATAATTATATAATAAAGATAGTTATATAGTAAAAACTCTAAAATTCATAATTTTTTTTTTATTAATGAATTTTAATAAATTAAATCAAATTTGAAAAATTAAAAATTAGTTTGTTATAATTATCTTACTATTCAGTAATCAATTTAACTAATTTTTTTTTAAATGTAGCTCTAAATAAGTTTTACAAAATAAAAAAAAATTAATATAAATTAAATTACTAGATAATTGCAAAAACTGTTTTAGTAAAAAGTATTAATTTTGGTATAAATTAATTATAAGTTATATATTAGTTCTCCAAAATCCTATATATAATAAGATTTTTATTAATAAAATTATATAATTAAATTTTTTACTTTTTAGATTTTTATTTTTTTTTATATAGTCAGATCCCTCTATAATCACCAGGTTTATTATATTAAAAGTGATTATATAGGAGTGTAATTATATAGAAGTAAATTTTTATTATATTTATTATATATTAAAAATAAAATAAGATAATTTTATAAAGGAAGATATATAAATTAAAAATAATTATTTTTAAATCAACAATTTATACTGTATATGAATTATAAATTTTATTGTAAAATAATTTGTAAAAATTTTTTATTAAAAATAAATACTATGCAAAAAATGATTATTAAAAATAATATATATTATAACTATTTTTAATTAAAATTCTAAATCTGATCTGATAGATCAGATGATTTAATGGATTAATCCAAAAAATTCAGGTTAGATTAAACTTAGTTTTTTAGTTTTAGTTTATTTTTTTTAACTTTAAAATAAAAATTTCAGTAAACTTTTTTAACATCTAATATGTTAAATGTTTATTTTTATTTTTCTTTTTTAATTATTTCTTTCTTTTTCTTTTTGTAAGTTTAGATTTTTAAATTGAAAGATTATAGAATTTTGTTTGGATAAGTGATGTAAAATGGTGGAATAAGTGTTTTTTATTACTAGAAAAATGGAAACTATTAAAAAATCTAAAGCATTATTTAATAGATTATAATATAAGTATAATAATAAAATATAATAGTAAAATTAAAAGTAAAAAGAAAGCAATAAAAAGTATAACAAAAAAATGTAATAGTAAAATATTAAGGAAATGTAAAATTTTCCTAAAATAAATATTACAAAATATATGTTATATCTGATCCTATTATTATTATTAGTTATATCTAATCCTAAAATCCTATTCACTAGTCGAAATAAGAAGTTTCGGCATGTGACGATT
>QKYT01000673.1:2712-13036 GCA_003550305.1 Glomus cerebriforme
CTTCAGAATTATAAAAGTTAATCATAAAGCTGAGATAAACTCTTGTTAACTTGGATCACGTGTAAAGTTTCAGTCCTTTGCATTTGCCAAGATAACAGTGTTAAAATCTGATGTTTAATCACTATTTATCCACATCGAATTCACTCAACAAGTTCGATTATTATCGATATATATCACATATTATAATTAATGTGATAAATAACAATAAAGAGATATATATCGCTATATATCGCTATATATCCCCTGAAAAAATTTCCTGATGTTATCCAGGTTAACAAAGTGGTAATTCCTGCCAGGTCATAAATTAAAGTGACATACTACTCTGTTTATGCCATATTACATTACTTCAGAAAACCAAATAAACTGACATTTAAAAGCCTACCAAATAGGAAATAACCCATCCAGAAAAGTTTACTGTTGAATCTGTTATCCTCCTGTACCAGTAACAAGTCTAACCATAGAATTCTTACGCTTCTGGCAGTGGATACATAGCCATCATAATGCTGAGCTTTGTACTGGTGCTACAGTTGCTATTTTTTAACTAATAACTCAAAATATTTAGACGGCTGAACTTAACTATCTTACTAAATTAATAGTTAAATTACTACAAAGCATAAAATTTCAAGTAATCGATTCTCTCCTCCTAGAACTCTATTTCTATACCCATAGAATATTTAAAGCTACTTCTAGTTTTAGTACCCCCCATAACTGATACCTTATTAGAAAACATCTATCAAACCTTTAACCAACCTTCACCTTCTATGCAAAATAATCCTCCAGCCATGAATCAAGATCAACTTAACACTCTTCTTAATAACTTAAATCAAAACACTCAACAAATAAATGCATTAGCTCAAGCTATTCATAGACAAGGTCAACTTCAAGTTAATGCTAATGTACAAGTTCCTGCTCGTAAATTATCACTTGTTAAAGTTCCTGACTTTCATGGAAAAGATGATGAAGATCCTCATAAATGGATTGAAATTTTTAATAGAACTGCCATTGCTAATAATTGGCAAAATGATAGAAAAGTTCCAATTGCTGCTAGATATCTTAAGGATGCTGCACTTGACTGATATATAGCAGATGCAGCTAATATAAATCAATGGCACCAGCAGGGTAAAAATAATAATTTTGATGATCGATTTATTGCTTATTTCTCTCCTGAAACTAAGCAAAATCAATAGTACTATGAATTGATAAGCATAAAACAAAAACCAAATGAAAAAGTAGAAGAATTTTCTCACCATTTTAAGAAGCTTTTAAGAAAGTTAATACCAACAATTAAGTACCCACAGTTTTACAAGTTTGAATGTACTTGTATGGGTTGAACCCTCAATATACTCCAATGGTATCTACTAATAATCCTCAAGATTTAAATGCTGCTATCAAAAGAGCCAAAGTGGTTGAAACTGGATTCAATTATATTCCTACAAAACAAGTGTCTCTGAAAGTATCTCTTTCAGTTAATCCTAATCCACCAATTATTACAACTCCAGTAGCAACTGATTCCCATAAGGATACTAATGTAGATGCTTTAATACAACAACTGCAACAAATGACTCTCAATTATGCCAACTTCACTACAGCTTTGCTAGCTCAAAATCGTACTCCTAAAGGTCAAAGACCTTTTAACAATAACAATAATGCTGTGACTACCAATAATATCACTAGAAATAATCCTATTCCTAGAAGAAATATTCAATGTTTCAACTGTGGACAAAATGGACATATTAGTCGTGAATGTACTCAACTTAGGCAAAGAAATAATAACAATAATACTGCCAATAGAAATAATAATCGTCAAGCTCATTTTAATAATAATGTACAATCTGCTAACTATGTTGAGGATTATGACAATGTATACTATGAGAACTATGAGGATGAATATGAAAATGAAGAATACTATGAGGATAAACAATATGAGGATGAGTCTGAAGTTTACGTATCTACACATTTTAGAAGTACTCCCTACCCATCTCAACCTGCTTCTAAAAATCATAGAAAAAATCTGAATCTGAATGAGAACTAATACTTAGAAGCACTTCATTACAAACAAATAAAAAAATGGAAGTAGAAGAGGACCTTTTGCCTCTATAAGAGAAATCTACTCTTGGTACCCCTATTGCTTCTAACAGAAAAATAAAGAAACCAAAAAGAAGACTCATGCCTGCTCCTATTGAACAAATAACTGAGTTTGATATAGTCCAATATGTTAAAGATTTACCTTGTAGACTAACTGTAGGACAAGCTGCTCACAATATTCCCAAATATCGCTTTGGACTCATACATGCTGTTAGATGAACTAATCTTGTAGAAAGTGGAGATGAGGAACAAACAACTGCTGCTAAGTACAAAATTTACATTGGAAAGACTTTTATTTCTGCTGTTGTAGATAGTGGAGCTGCTACTAGTATCATCACTAAAGCTATGCTAGATCAATTGGGATTAAATATTGATCAATCTTCTAACATGATTATTATTACAGCAAATAGAACTAGAATTCGTGCTCTTGGAATAGTTCAATCTCTTCCTATTAATATCAAACATATGATCATTAGAACCCCTGTCCAAGTATTAGAATCAAAAGATAAAGTTCTTTTATTAGGAAATGATTGGCTGCGAAAAGTCCATGCTAATATAGATTGGAAAAAGGAACAGTTGTCAATCTTTCACAAAGGACAAACTGTTACCATCCCTGTGGCTTTTACTAAAAATACTATGGAATAACCTTCTGAAAGTGAAGAGGAGGAAGAGGAAGAATATGCAAATGAATATGAAGAGGAACTTCTTCTGGAATCAGAAGGATACTATCTCTCAAGCAGTAATAAGGAACTAGAAGATTTAATTGGCTTTAATTCTTGGGAAAATGTTACTTCTTCTTTTAACGAACCAATAGAAACTAATTACCTAGAGGAACATGAGAATGAGGATAATCCTGCTCTTTTTCTCACTCAAGCAGAAAGTAGATCAGATGAATGGAACACTTCTAAGAATTTACATCTAGGACCTCTGGATTATCAACAACAAGTTCTTTTTCAAAATATGATCCAAGAAAATATTGATATATGTGCCAATAGTCAGACTGATATTGGAAGGACTAATGTAATTAAACATCGAATTATAACAGGAAATGCTAACCCAATTGCCCAACCACCTTATCGATGTAATCCAAAAAATAAGGAATTTCTGAAGAATGAGATTGTTAAAATGAAACAACAAGGAATAATTCATAAATTCTCTAGCCTTTAGGTTGCACCAATCGTAATTGTAGAAAAGAAAGGAGGAAATCAGCAAATATGTATTGACTATAGAAAATTAAATGCAGTATCCAAAGCTAATGCATACTCTCTTCCAAGGATTGATGATATGTTAGAATCCTTTAGAAATACCATGTGGTTTACCACTTTAGATTTGGCAAGTAGATATTGGCAAGTAGCTATGGATGAAGCAGACGTAGAAAAGACTACATTTATCACTCCTTTTGGGTTATATGAGTTCTTAGTTATGCCTTTCGGACTAAGTTATGCTCCTGGAACTTTTCAACGATTAATGAATAGAATCCTTCAGGATTATTTAGAAGTATTTGTAGCAGTCTATTTTGATGATGTTATCATCTACTCCAAAGGAAGTTTTGAAAACCATATTGATTACATTTAACAAGTATTTAAAACTCTTAGAAGAGCAAATTTGAAGATAAAATTAAAGAAATGTTATTTCTGTCTCCCTAATATCAGTTTACTTGGACATGTAATAGAAAGAAATAGCATTCAACCTAACCCTGAAAAAATTAAGAAAATCAAGCAGTTTCCAGCCCCAACAAACCTAACTTAACTACATGCTGCCTTAGGCCTTTTCTCATATTATAGAAAATTCATCAAAGACTTTTCAAAAATCGCAAAACCAATGTTAATGCTATTAAAAAAGGATACCCCTTTTGCCTAGAATGAAAAACAACAATGAGCTTTTAAATATTTAAAGGATCGCTTAATCCAAGTACTAATTTTAGAATATCCTGACTTTGAGCGACCCTTTATTATTTATACTGACGCTTCTGGAACTGGACTTGGTGCAGTTCTATTTCAAATTTATGAAGTTGGAAAAGAACATGTGATTTCGTATGCAAGTAGAAGCCTTAATAAAGCAGAAGCAAATTATTCCATTACTGACCAAGAATACTTAGCCGTAATCTGAACTATTAAATACTTTCAACATTATTTAGGCTTAAAGCCTTTTACAATTATCACAGACCATTCTGCATTAAAATGGTTACAAACTTCCAAAATGCCAAAAGGAAGAAGAGCTCACTGGATCATGGAATTACAACAATATGACTTCAATATTGTTCATCATGCAGGAAAAGTAAATACTAATGCTGATGCATTATCCCGCATGTACGACAGTAAAAATGAATAAATCAATACCAATGAAACTGAGTGTTACCTTTGTATTACTGAACTCCTGAATCCTGAAATAGAAAAATCAGATAATACTAACAAAAATGATAAGATCAAATGGGAATTCCACTCAGAGTCACACTCAATTTCCATATTGAAAGATCAGTTAGTTGACTGGTATTTTTAAAAAGAGATCTGCAGTCACTATGGAGTGCCAAATCAGGAGCTACAGACATGGAGAACTGCATGGGATGCCCCTAAATTATGTCATATCTATTACCAAAAGGAAGATCAGTTATACCAAGCTAATTTTAATGAGTGGATTGATACAGAACAAGTAAAAAGAGATTATCAAAGTCAAATTACCACAACTCAACAAGGCATTTTTAATATCTGTGAAAATTGTAATGAAAGGAAAAAGTTAAATAATATTTGGAAAATTTATCATGGATAAAACAGTTTCTGCTCACTTGTTGGAAATAAATGTCATGATATATCTGATCATCATACACATAATATTTGTAATGAGTGTTTATACAGAAAAAATAAAAGGGAAGACAAAAGGACCAAACATCTTTTAGAATAACAATAAAGACGTGACTACTTTCTGGATCATGTAAAATGATTTACGTACAATTATTTAGATCATGATGAGGAACAATTTATCATCTGATGAAATACCGCTATTTTATTTGCAAGTAATATATATGATAATCACTACAAAAAATATAAAAATTTCTGTAAATAATGTGGAGGACTTTTAAATTCTAGGAAAAAAAATTGGTTAATCTTCAAATATCCTTTGAACATTCGATATGCAAGAACTGAAATTATTACATGCAAAACATGCTTCTCATTCTTAGCAGAAGAATTCTTTTTCAGGCCAATAAAAGAAGAATCTTTCCTTGAAGTAGAGAAAAATCAAGAAATTTAAGGGAATGAAATTGTCGATATTCCTCTACCAAATGCTGATAGACAGATGTTGGAAGTAATGCAAGAGGATACCCATAAAAGAAGAAATTTTGATCTTGCCTATCAATATACGCAAAAAGAAATTACATATTTATTTAAAGCAAATATTAAAGTTATAAAGATAGATCTCTCTGGAAATACTATAAACATTACAGATGACATGGATGTACCACACATGCATGCTATGTGTACTTTGTGCAATAAAAATATCACCAATGGAGATTACATTTACGATTGCATCATGGGATTTACTCCAGGAAAAATACATCCTGAAATGAACCCAGATTATCTTGTAAACACGCCTTTTTGGAAAGAATCTTTGATAGTTCAACAAGAAAATATTATTTATAAAAATTCTGTCTTTCTCCCTTTTTATGCATACTCCTTAGCACAATTTTAATCTAAATCATTATATAAAATAGATTATCAAAGGTAAAAGCGAAAGTATTTGCAGTGTGACAAACAGCCTAAACAAAATGGATATCGAACACTATTATTTATTACTTAATTATTTAAAAATACAACAATTATCTACTTCAATAATCCAACAAAAACAAAATCAAATTATTCGACAATCAAAGCACTTTATAATTAAAAACAATTTCCTTTACAAAATAGATAAATGAAAAATAAATAACTTTTAAAAGTTATTAAAAGATACGAAATAGAACCTGTTTTTTATATGTTTCATAATGATCCTACTGCTGGATATTTTTCAGTAGACATTATGTTCAACAAAATTCATGATCGATATTATTGGCCTCAAATGTATAAAGATATTAAAGTTTACGTCCAATCTTATAATACCTGCCAAAAAAGAGAAAAATATAAGCAAAATGAACCACTATACCCTATTCCTGTCTATAGCCCTTTTTATCAAATAGGAATAGATTTTGTTAGACCTTTACCAAGAACAAAAAGTGAAAATAAATATATCATTACAGCTATGGATTACTTAACAAAATGGCCTGAAGCTAAAGCTATATCTGAAGCAACTGCTGAACAAACCACTACATTCATCTATGAAGAAATTATTTATAGATATGGATGTCCAACAAAAATTTTATCAGATCGAGGATCTCATTTTAAAAATCAAATGATAGAAGAATTAACAAAGTGTTTCAAAATTAAACACTTATTTTCCATCCCCTATCACCCGCAAACAAATGGACTTGTAAAAAGATTTAATAGAACTTTATGTGAATCTTTAGCGAAAAATGTATCATCAATGGATGGTGAAGAAAATAAATGGGATTTATTTATCGCTCCCATTTTATTTGCTTATCGAACTAGTAAAAACTCTGCAACAAAAATGACATCATTTTTCTTAATGTATGGATGAGAAGTAAAGTTTCCAGCTGATGTAGAAAATTTAGAGGAGGAAACTACTTTAAATAATCGAATTAAAAATCTAATCTCAGAACTACCGCTAAAAAGGGAAACAGCTAGACAAAGTATAGAAGTTGGACAAAGCAAACAAAAATTACGCCATGATAAGAAATTGCGTAATAAAATACAGTTCAAAATAGGAGATAAAGTCTTGTATTATGAAGCTACAAAAGAAAAACAATGATCAGAAAAACTTAGACCAAAATGAAAAGGTTCTTATTATGTATATCAAATATTAATTAATGGCGCATACAAATTAAGAATACTAGATGAAAAAGTCCTTGTTACACCTGTTAATAGAAATTTATTGAAGAATTATTTAGATCGTCAAAATTGGAAACCAATGGTGGTAATCAATGATGATCAAAATTAATTATAAATACAAGCTATTTTCAGAAAATTAGGACCATTTTTACAAAATTTTAATTTTAAAAATGATAAGTAAATCCAGTTATCAAATTATTTCAGAAGATTTACAAGAACTTACTCCTATAATAATTAAACTTCCTTTTCCATTTATGAACAATGCTATAACCTTAAAGGATCAAGTTAAGGAATTATTCAAACAATTGAAGAGGACCTTTGTGAGAAATAATCGAGAAGAAGCTCTACTAAACGCATTTTATATTGGCCAAATTTCAGAAGTTTTGGCTGATAATCTAACAGAACGAGCAATATGTCGAAGCGTCTTAACTCCATATTATCAGAAGGTTATAATGAAAGTTTATTATATTTTTGAATTACTTGGACCTTCTCAAATTTTTAGAACTAAAAAGATGACGCTCACACATGTATATAAATTAAAGACAAAAGAATATAGAAAGCTCTAGTGATCTCACAAATGCTCAATTATTAGAGGAGAAAATTGATACACGTGATTTATCTGCGGCACAGTTTACTGTGCTACACATATAGGTTGATTTAGTTAATCTTAGCTATAAACCTGATAAACATTATAATGTAGATTAGATTTATATAGTTTATATTTATTATTTTTATTATATTTATTATATTATATATAGTTATTATAATTATTATATTTATTATATTTATTATTAACTCATATATATTTTATTTTATATAAATATCTTTGTATTTTTCTTAAGAACTCGATAGTGAGTTCTGTAGTTTGGAATTACTACAATAAAAGAACTATCCTCTCTAAAATCTCTAAGTCCTTAAATTATATAATTGTGTTTACTTAGATGTAAATTCTTATTTATAACTTTTGTAACCTCTTATTGTGCCTTCAATTTGCGTGTGGAATACTTCAAAGCTAATGTCTCCCTGAAGATATTCATAGTTAATTTGGATGACAGACTAATCCAAGTTAACAATATAAAATCTTGTAGTATTGGTCTATTGGAGACTTGAAGTGCAGGTGATCTTTTAGATTGTTTGACATTTAGGTAGTATTAGAACATAAAAGTTAACCTTTTAGATTTTTTGTTATTAAAGATTTCTAACTGATATAACAGATAAAAATTATAAGAAATTTAAATATATTAGTTAAGAATGATGCTTATTTCTAAATATTTTATGAAAAAACCTCAAACTGATTGCAAAACATTAAGAAAATTGAAGAAAGAATGTTCTAGCAAATAACTTCATAATAATCAACCAATATTTGGTATTGGAACTATAAATAGCAGAACAGCTGGTAATATAAATGAATTTGTTGCAACTAAATCTTTAAAAAGAAAAAAGGTTTCTGATCTACAGATGTGCTTTTTTGTTAGAATTTGTGAAAGTCAGAAAAAATAGCTAATGTTTTAACTACAAATTTATTTTAATATTATTCCTTATATTTATATAGAATTTAAATAATAAGGTTGAAAACTTCTTTCAAAGTCCTTCTAAATAACAATTATCCAATTTAGTTGGAGAAGTAGAATATGATGTTTTCAATAAAATAAATAACAAAGAAGGTAAGGTATGATATTCACATAAAGTGATTTGTTTGGTTATAATAAATAATTCAGAAATACATATTTATTATCTCTCTTTCACTTTTTATAAATTATTCATTAGACAGAAAAACATAAATAAGATAAGTCTCCTCATTGCCTTAATTGTGATGCAGAGATAAATATGATAAATACATTAAACTTTGTTATTGTAATGGATAAACAATATTCACTTTTTTATTCTTTAGATTGCGGAATAAAGATTGTATCATCTGAGAATGAATCATTAGTTGATTATAATGATATAGATAAGAAAAATAATATAGGTGATAGGAATAAAGATAATGATATTCCTTCAAAAGTTAATAAAGTTGCCTTTTACATGGCTTATAATATCATCCCAGACACTTTGAAATTATGATTAAGCATAGGAAAAATAATGGAAGATGTTTTTTTTTTGAATTTGCCAAAAATTTGGACTATGAATAGTAAGTTTCTTGAAATTTAAATTCTTTTTTATTTTTTCATTCATAATACTAATATATTATTATAGTTATGCTTATTCCTATATTATGGATTATGATAATAAAAAAAATTAAAAGATTATTCACTGATATAGAATAGGAAGAATTGATAGAAAATCAAATTGGTATTTCATTTATTTCACTTAATATTGCAAAAGAACTGGCAAAATATAGTAAGAATACTTTAGAAGATTTATATATAATTGTAATGATATCATATTTTAAAAATGGCAAAAAATATGATATCCGTAAATATTATAATTAAGAATAGATCTAATTGGTGAATACTTGTAGATTTGTATAAAAATATAAATTCCTCTTTAGCAAGAACACAATACAAAAATTGGTTTACAATTATACTATTTGAAACATATATCAATTATTTTATTAAAGACTATTAATTAAGAACTGACATTTAAAGATTAATTATTTTCTATATAATTAAAAATATTTGTGTATAACTGTAACGTTTAGATTAATTGTAGAGGTTAGAACTGGTTGCATTTTCAAAAACTGGGTTTAACCAATTCGAATCAGGTTCAACCCGTTTCAAACTGGTTTTGCAAAACCTGGTTGCAACCGGTTTGCGCACCCAAATCGTTATATAATTAGTATATAATTAAGTGTGACTGCAGTTATTGTTATATAGAAATAGATGTAACTTAAAGAAATACGTATTTTTAATCAAGAAAAATCTGTATTTTTTAATACATTAACAAAATATATTGTGTTATTTCTTTTTAAACTAAAATTTTATATTATTTATTAATTTATAATATGTTTATTACAATTCGCTAAATATTTCAAAAATATTTATTAATAAAAATTAATTTTACGAATTGTAAAAATTTCAACATGCCGTCACGTGATCGAT
Source organism: Glomus cerebriforme (assembly GCA_003550305.1). Taxonomy (NCBI): domain Eukaryota; kingdom Fungi; phylum Glomeromycota; class Glomeromycetes; order Glomerales; family Glomeraceae; genus Glomus; species Glomus cerebriforme. The sequence goes on from QKYT01000673.1 coordinate 12,776, forward strand.
TCAGTTTTCTGTAATTAATATTATTTCTTAAAAAAAATAAAAAAAAAATTATAACGAAAAAAATCCCAAAGCCAACATTAGTGTTCACAAAAATCTGATCAGATTGAATCTAACTATCATAACTATCAAAAGTCCATGTCCCTAAAAAAAAATAAAAAAAATAAACAATTTGTTTCTTTTCTTTAAGATTTAATAAACCCTTCCCTCTCCCTCTCATTTACCTCTAAAGAGCCCAAGTACAGTAGTCCGCGCTCCTAAAAA
>QKYT01000673.1:38816-51897 GCA_003550305.1 Glomus cerebriforme
GAGAATTTGAAAATTTCTCCACAACTTTTCATACCATTCTCTTGGTACGGACTCATTATTTTGCCCAATATGCATATTATTAATAGCATCAGCAAGGACCTCGTCCAAATTTTCCTAAAAATTTAAATATTTAATAGATATATCTGGTATGTATAAGGTTAATTTATATCATAAATAATTACCGACTGATTCCTTTGATGACGTCGATGTATATGTCAACTGAAATATGTTGCACATTTTTTCTTTTTTGAGGAAGATGTCATTTTTTTTAATGTTTATTTATTATAATCTAAATTGAAACTTAAGAATGTTAATTCTGGAAAATTAAGCAAGCATTAAAGTATATTCTCTTCTCTTTTATGGCTTTATTGTCTTTTTTATGACTTTATTGTTATGTCATCAGCCAAGGGGCTCACGTGATGCGCTTCGCCCCCTATAGGTAGTGACCTCCGATCAAGGTATTCCAATACTCCCTAACCGTGTTAGCTGTCCAGCGCTGTAAGGCGCGTATCTAACCTATCAAGGGAAAATCATATAATACCTGGTACAAAGATATATATATACTTCTAGTACCAAAATCGTACCAGTTATCATACCAGAAAACATATCAATTTATTATCAAAAACTTGAAATAAAGGCAAAATGAATAACAAACATAGGTTGGTACGAGGGTACGAGGACATTTTCCCATAAAAAAGTTANTTTCTGACCCATAATAAAAAGAATTTTGGAAAAACTCCTCAAACTATCATACCAGCTTTCAGACTATTGATCTTGAGCCTCAAATGATATCTAGAAAGCCAATTTCTCTATCAAGCTAGCAAAAAATGGGTCAAAATCGGGTATGGCCAATTTGTACCAATTCTTTGTACCAAAAATATACCCCATATAGCCCAATCTTTGAACGTAAATATCTCCAGTACACTTACCCAATCCATCTATAAATTGGTACGCATATAGACCATAAAAAGAGCTTTCAAACAAGCCTAAATGCGCATAAATCCAATCAGTATATCCCAAGATATTAGCGTCCAAAGATCAGGTAAAAATGCTGATAGTAATTAATTAATTATTTCCAAAAAAAGGATCTGCATATAGTTAACCCAAAATCGAAATTGAAGATTAGGATATAATAGGTAAAATAACTATCCTGCAATTGAACACATCTGAACACATAGTATTACTACAAAAAAAAATGAATACCAAAAACTCTCCACGATTTTCATTAGGCACACCTGTTAAGGAATTTGAAAGCTGAGTTTTTAGAAAACACTTGTATTCAGCTAAATCTTTTCAAGAGCTAGGTTCAGCTAAAAAATATCTAATAAGTTACTTTACATGGGATGATGAAGGTGTTTATAAATGGGTTCCAGGAAGAGGAGTTTTCAAACATTTTCCTAGAAAGATAGTACAAGAATCTTTTATCCAATCTGACACTGTAGAATTCAAAAATAGTAAAGTGAAGTATTAGGCAATTTTAGTATTTAATCTTGGTTCTTTAGAGAAACCCCATTCTTCACCCCTGAAGTCAATCCATTTCAGCCCAAAATATGCGCATTGCTATTGGTCAAAAGATGCAAAAAACTATGTTCCTATATTCTGATCCAAAAACTGGTAAAACAATGCTTACATAGTTTCTTTGAGAAAGAGTTCTCAATCCCAAGATTACTATGAAAAGTACTAATGAAAGAATTATCACTAGGCAGTTTAACAAAGAGCTAGAAGGTAAATGCTTACTAGTTTTAGAAGAAATGTCTAATTCCAAATCTACTGATTGGATTACCTTTGCAAATCGGCTTAAAGACTTTGTAGATAGTGATACTCTAATGATAGAAGAAAAGTATAGGATATCATATTCAGTTACCAATATCACAAATTTAATAATTAGCAGTAATAATAGTAAAACTATTCGGCTAGATAAAGATGACAGAAGATATTTCATTCCAGATATCTCAGAAAAATATGTCAAAAATGGTATTGGTATGGACTACTATTACGTCCTATTAGATGAAGCTATAAAGAATTCAGAAGTCGGTAAAGCCTTCTATTCCTATGCACTTGAATATGCAAAGCTTAACCCAAACTTTAATGAGCGTAAAATCCCCATGACTGAGACCAAGCTAATGATGGTAAATAGGAATAACAATAAAGTTCATGAATTCATAAAGAAGAAATTTGTGCGCTATCATAATGAAGAACTTGATATGTCTTCATCCTCCCTATATAATGAGTTTAAAAACTGGTATCAAGAATATGTTAACTCTAAAAAAAAACCCTCTACTGTTCAAGAATTCACTCGTTCATTGAAAAGTTTGGGATTGGATGCTAAGCAAAAAAGAGTTGGTGATCAAAAAGCTGGTAAAAGACTTCAATGGTATTCTGCTACTTATAAGGATCTCTATACTACATTCATGAAGAAGAATATGATAAATGAGGCTAAGAATATTGAGGAGCCAGAAGGCTATCAACAATCTGAAGTTTTCATTACTGTTCCTACTGAGATTCTTCCAGCTAAAGGTGATGTGCCATTAAAATCCACTTCCAGTAGTTCAAAGTTAGAAGCATCCCCAAAAGAATCATATTCTCAGCCAGTATCCAAGAAGACTTCATCACCTCTTCCTTCTAAGCCGGATCGTCTAAAGGCAAGTATTGAGACGTCAAATCCTGAGAGCATAGTAATACAATCCCAGGAAGAGATAGTTTCTCCAGCTGATATTGCTAAAAAAAGGGAAGAATATGGAGTCCCTGGTCCTTCTAGCACATCTGAGAAATCTGAACCAAATATGCCAGCCCCTAAAGAATATATAGATCAGAAGCTAGAAGATTTATATACATCTGCTAAAGATGCCTGGAAAAGGGATAACCAAGATCCAGATGAATTTGATTGGAAGATATTTGCTATAAAAATTGAGGATCTTCCCAATCATGATACAAATAATTTAAAAGACCAGTATTATTGGGACGTGGAATAAATTATGCGCTTCTACTTGAATAAAACCAATAAGATAATGGCTGTTAACTATCAAAATTGTGAAGAAATAGCCCAAAAGATTAGGCAATATGAGAAAAAAAGAGGCACTCTTCACATCCAGCCCAGTACCTTTCACTCAAGTGATTCCAGCCAATAAATTACCTGAATGTCCCAAACCTAATAAAAAAGAATATTGGCAAGCCGAGGGTTATGACGATATAGATGATGAAGATGAAGAGCTAAAAGACTTCTGGGATTAATTATTATATTTTTTTTTATATATAAAAATATAAAATTCACAATTAAATACTTGATTACAATATTATCAACATGAGATTTTCAGGCATAAAGAAGTCCAGAATTCTGAGCTGTAAAAATAGAAAGGTGACCGAAACTCTCTACCATGAAGCCAAATATATAAGAGATATGATTAGTCAAGAGGTTGCAAGGCTTCAAAGAAAATTTCCAGGCAAAGAATTTCAAGTTGCACTCCTTTATGAAAAGCCAATGTCTCACCTGCCATTTGGCTCAGCTGATCCAATACTCCTATATTCAATATTGGATACTTATGATGATTCCCAAATTCCAGACATAGAACACCCAGATTCAGATACTTATGATGTATTCTGGATATATATTTCTGAGCCAAAAGCTATAACAGGTGGTTGCAATCCTAAGTCTGATAATAGGTTAAATAATTGCCTATATAATTATTTAAAGATGGGTTATAGGACAAAATGGAAGCTTTCTCAAGCAATCAAGACTTCAGAACTATTAAAAGAAAGATTACATCTATCAAGGCAAGATCCTATCTCTATACAACTTATTCCAGAAGTAAAAACTGCTAGCTCCATTTGTATTAATGTCACTGGTGATCATTATTATCAGTCGAATAAGAAGCATAAACGAAGTATTTCACTTGTCTTAGCCAATGGACATTATTCTCTCATAAGAAATCCAGAAAGACAGCTCACGTGATGATACACAAAGCCTGGACAGACAGTGGCTTATCAAGAGAATTTCAAAAATCAAGACGTCTTATTATANGATGNCAANAGGAACTGGATGGAATCCTTAGACAAATTTAAGGAATATCTATATAAGTCACCAAACTACGCCTATATCGAGGTAAGAAAGAAAAAGGATCGAACCTTTGAAAGTATAGAGAAAGCTTTTCACCATCATAATACAGAAAGAGATGCATTGTTAGAAAAGTCCAAATTGCTCGGCCTTTCTATGGATATTAACATGTGTGGAGGCAGTGAAAAGGTCATGGCTTTATAGTTATTTGAACGATGTAGTCAAGCCATTCCAGCCAATGAACCTCTTGATCCTCAAGAAGCGTACTGGATATCTGATACAATGAGAGGTGGCCTAATCTGGGCCGATAATGGATGGAAGGGCTATAGCAGATAGTATAATTTTACAAGCATATACTCTTATTTACTTCAGAAATACTTCTTTCTGATCAAGAAAGGTAAGTTTAGCATATTACAAGACTATCAGTATAATAATAGGAGGGATGGAAATGACCTACTATAGAATCTTTCGAGCAGAAGTGGAATATAAAGAAGACATGACAAATGTTTTCTCCTATAGTAAGAAAAACAAGTATACACAGTATGATTTGAATAATGCTAAAGCTCTTGGACTGAAATACTCATTGATTCAAGACGGCTTTCCTAATGCATTAGTATATGATTCAAAGGCACTGTTTNCAGGATCTATCATGTTTGGAGCAATCATAGATATTCTATTCNNAATCAAGTGTGAAGGAGGATCAGCTGGACAAATCGCTAAAAGAATCATCAATATAATCTGGGAAGCGCTTTGCCAAAGAAGCTATACATATGAAAAAGAATCTAAGAATTTCAGTATTCCAGAAGGTACTGTAGTCAAGAAATATCAACCCACAGGATATAGGAAAGTATTATTCAAATTATCATATTCAGACCAGCTATTTAAGGGTAAATATTTGAGAATTGCTCCATTTTTAACTTCAGTNGCTAGAAAGATAGTCTCAGAAATATTACGTCCTTATAGTAAGAAAGTAAGGCGTATCCATACTGATAGATTTATCTTAGAAGAAAACCCTGAGGATTCCCCTCTAATCGCTTGCCAAAAAGATGCACCAAAGACTCTTGGAGCTCTTAAATATGAGAAGGAAGGTGAATGCTATGTTAAGAATGCCAACCAAGTCAGCTGGACATAACAAGCACATCACGTGATGCCTATTGGCCAGTTTATTTTTTTCAGAAATTGAACAGTTCTCTAAGTAATATATCCCTGAACACAAAATAAAACTATTACTAATGGAAACCATTACACAAATTAAATTGGCCATTAAGGCAGTAATCTTAAAGGCATTATGTGAAGGTTTCAGTGAGACCAGCTATCTTATAATGGATCATATGAAATATATTAGAAAACTTGAGTCTTCAGTCAACCCAGAGCNATATATCATAACTATAGGTAAAATGTTATTTTCTGATCAAGAGGCATATGAAAAAAGGATTCAAAGTGTCCATACCAAATATAGTGATACACTTNCGCTTAAGTTTGAAGAACTGTATCAATTATATTATACCATATCTAGAAAAAGATCCTGGAGACAAACTCTTTCTATGCCTGAAGCCAAAAAAATATTAGATAATCTTTTACTATCTTATTAGGGCTTGGCAGACGTTCAGCTAAAATAAAGAGACAGTGTTTCTGAAGATGGTGTTTCTAAAGACAATGTTTCTGGAGACAATGTTTCTAAAGACAATGTTTCTGGAGACAATGTTTCTGAAGACAATGTTTCTAAAGACAATATTTCTGAAGACGATGTAATTTAATTTTTTATTTAAACAAAAAGATTTATAATATAGTATCCAAGAAAAATAAGTATAAATACAAATATTAGCCAATGCGTTACTAATCCATTAACTGGTCGAAGCATTAGAATAGGCGGTTCTACTTTCTGTCAATTGCTTTATACTACTTGCGACTTCATTAATAGGAAGCTGGTTAGAAGGGCCACTATACCACCAGTGCAAGAAGCTCAGAGAATAAACTATCTTAATACTGAAACTAATCGTCTTATTACCTATAGGAGCTGAAGATATCGTCAACTCATAGGTGCTGGTTGGGAGATAGAAGATGATTATTATCTCATTCCTTCATGGAGAAGTGCAGAGATCCATGCCAGAGCTTTAGCTGAAGTTATTATTCCTGAACAGCAAGAAAGGCCAGACCAATTATTTCCTGTTTCTATGACTTATGAGCAATTAATGAATAGGCATAGGGATTACCTTCTNGAACTTAATATTTCACTTTGTCGAGAATGCTTTTATCCTATAAAGCTAGAGGAAGGGGAATATTGTGAGCAATGTATCGATCAAGTAACTACTAATTAAATATTTCTATTTCTTATATAAAAGATGTCAAGTCACAATAAGTTATCATGCCAAACTTGTGGTCGCAGAATTTCAACTACCGGACCAAGACCGAGTTCTATAGAGTTTCGTCGTAAGATTAATAGTATTAAAACTCTAAATGAGTTAGTCAGCTTAAAAGATTATATTGCCCTATTTGTGAAAAGCAGATTCAAGATTAAAGACTGTGTAAACGAATTCATAAAGGAATTTGAGGAACAGATTTCAGCTATTAATGATAAAAGCATTGAGAATATTAAGATCTGGATATTTAGATATCGTAAACCAATATTTTCAGAGCTAAATATGTTGCTAGGCAAAGATCCAGANAGTCCTTTATATGAGTTCTTACATTCAAATTATTCAGACTAAGCAACTCCTTTCATTATCTATATGATAGTTATTGCTNGAGTGTAGAGAATCCACTTAATAAAAATCATATATCCCGAGTACTATCAGCATTCAGCATAAAGTCTGCCATGAAGACGATATTGGTCAATGAATGTCCAAAGTGTGTTATGCTATTGTATGTACCAAGAGAGAAGCTAGCTGAGCTCTTTAAAAAGAATGGATATTAATTTTTTTTTGTTACTTGGAAAAAAAAAGAAATTGAATTCATCAGATAGGTATAAAGAAAAATGCATATTAATAATTTACCTGTAGAGTTGTTCGTAAAAATACTTAACCATGTTTCTTCTAAAGATGACATAAGTGTAATGCTTGTTAGTAAGGCATAGTACAGAGAATATCGAGCATTGATTGAAAGACAATCCCAAGCTAGATTTGAGGAAATACTCTTTTCTGATTGGTTTACTTGNAGNGAGNAAAGATTACTTGTTAATAAGCTTTTNAGTTTCTGTAAGACCTTTGATAATACAAAAATATTTGCCAGATTTCTAAAAACTTGAATTGCTCTAAAAAAAGAAATGAAAGAAAAGGATGGAGATTGATTAGAAGTTGACAGGCTTATGAATGAATATGAAAAATCTTCAGAATATGATGGTTGGTTCCAGATTGGCTGTGAAAAAGTCACAAAAATACACCTACCTATACAAGTTGCAAATGGAAATTAGAACTTATTAAAATCATATGGAAGGAATGCGAAGTAAAAATGCTTGAGGACACACGTAATATGCAAAGATTTCATTTTCTCATTGGGAATAGAAGATCTCAGTACATCCTTTTATATATAGATTCTGATCGATAAATTTGTTAGAAAGAAGCCATAGCAATATTTCAAGCCCTTCAGCTATTTTTTTATCATCCAATGGCCGAGAAGCTAAAAGTTTCTTATACAGTTCTAATTGCGATTGCTTAGTAATGGGACATTGCACATTTTCATAAACTTAATCCAACCTGGATCAAGATCCTTACCCTTTATATCGAATGATTCTTGATATATATATCTTGCCCATATATTACCATTTTTTACTTTTACCCCATCAGCTAGCATTTTATTATGCTCTTCTGGATTGGGCATATTCTTAGCTAATTCTATTAATGACCCAGTTTCTTTGGCTTGAAAGATTGTTTGCTTGCCATATGATAAAAACTTGAAGGATTTTGAATTGATTTTAGATGATCCAGAATCATCCTGAAATGTAACATTGACTGATCTTGAATGATTTTGGATAATCTTAGATTAATTTTGGATTGATCTAAGACTAGTATCCCAATGAACTCTGATCGATAAAGGATCAGTTCTAGATCGTCTATGATCAAAAACAATGAACTCCCTTTTTCGAATAAGATCATCTATGACTGGCACTAGATATTTTGAATCTTCAGTATACTGGCTGATGATTCTTTTGAGATCAGGTAGACTTCCAGCGCCTCTATGTATAGATGTATGGGTAGCATTTTCACGAATAGTTTTTGGGATAAGAAAGTATTTTTGACTAACATAAATAGAGCTAATATTACTATGCCTCCCACTAGAAAAATAATCTGCAATACACTCCTGGATCTTTTTAGGCATATTCATAAGATCTTCAAACACTACAAGAGTGGCACGACTTGGATCAAAATCCTGTGCATTAGGAATCTCTGTATATGAATACACCTTGAATGAGATATCTTTTCCTTCTTGAGCTAACTCATCAAAAAAGTCTTTAATGATACCCCATTTTGGCTTATCGAGATATCTATCAAATAGAACTATATCATTACAAAGAACGTATCTTTCACCACCATCTTTTGCATTTTTATCNCCCATAAGAAGATTCATGATCATAGTAGTTTTACCAGAATCTGAGGAGCCACTTACTATTAATTGGAATGGCATGCTGGCGCAAACTTATTATCTTGTCTTAAATCATCGCTATATTCATCTAAATTATACATATAGAGATCCATTTTAGATATAAACCAGTATTTTAGTTATCNCGCTTATATTCAAAATGATGGATAATACACATGTAGACATCCCTCACCATATATCTATAATGAATGTCGATGAACTATTAACACGGCTTAAAGTAGATATGGATGAATTGTTAACATCTAATCGCATATATGTTAATGATTCATTATATAAAACATGCAATGAAATCGATTATATTATTGGGCAACTTTCAATACTGCACCAAAGAGAAGTTAATTTACCTGATGATGCTAGAAAACATGCTGTAGAAGTTTTAGAAATGATGCAAAATGAGAAAGGAGTTACTGATGGTCTATTGCGTGAATTACAGGAGAGATATGACCAGTTAGAAAAAGAAATAAGCAGTTGTAAAAAAGGCAAAAAGATGATAGGAAAAATTTTGATCTTGTACAAGAAGATTTAATAAATCAGCAGAGAAGAATAAGAGACAATCTGCTACAAAGAATTAATAGGTTAACAGGAGAGCGTGATGTCACTAATGTCCAGCTTGGCAATGCTAACAATTGAATTCAAGCTGAGCAGTTTAATAATAGAAGAATATTAAGAAGAAATGCTGGTCTAAAAATTCTAGTATATCAGTTTCGAATTAGACAAAACCCTGCTCCCATAAACAATCCACCAATATCATGGCTTCTGTTGCATTAGGATTACTCACTTTTGCTAGAAATGAAGAGGATGATCTTAAGCGGTTTATTGAGTTGTATAAAGGCTATATTAACAGTCTTGGCATTGATCTGACTGCAGGTGGTGTGGTTGGGAAAAGGCAAATGGCATTTTTCATGCCTGTCTAACTGGACCTACTGCACAATAGTATGATGAGAATATTTTAGAAAAAAGAGTTAAGCTTAGAAATATTAATGTCCGAGTAGCACATGGGATCAAGGGAGCATTTAAGGCTTTAGTGAATAATCATGCTAATTGTGCCAATACTTGGCTTATTAGGGCACTAACATATGCAAATGATAATATAGGTAATCTTGTTACAGAAATTTGGTCTGATTATGCCTTAGAGGGGAATACTACAATATGGAATAATCGGGCTGGTATGGAATTTACAGATGACTCACTTAACTACATAGATAGTGGTGGAGTAGTTGGAGGTAGAGCTGGTGCTGGACATCCATATGTAATTCCTGCACGTTCTTGTCATATTTTTATTAAGATATGTGCTGATCTACCTATTTACCAAATGGCTAGAAGACAGTTGAGATTTGGCAATCTTTTTCAAGAAGATATACCTGTTCGAAAGTTTTATGATAAGGTAAGAAAAGGCGCAACACTTCTAGACTATAGAAATGATATCATAATTAATCAGTTCCTTAGAGGCTTGAATGATGAAAATGCTNTTGAAGCTGAAAGAATTGGGATCAAATGAAATATTAATGAGTTGGTTAACCTATTGGAAAGAGTTAAAACTAGAAAGAAAGAATTACATCTTGGAAAGAATAAGCAGGTGAGTATGTATAATGCTCAAAACCAATATATTGATGACTTATCTAGACCAGTTATTACATCCCAAGAGCCTGTTATCATGAAACCAGTGACACAACATGGAATTTCTTGGGAGGATATGGATCATTTACTCAAAAGTCAAGCTGAAATTTTTTAAAAGCAAATGCATCAATTACAGCAAAGTTTCAAAATGGGACGACAAAAAATTCCACCTGTTGCTAAACCTATAAGATGACTGAAATATGATAATGATTACATTCCAGAAGATCCTACTCCAGACTTTCCAGAAAATCTATTTGATGAAGAAGATACTTCTGAACAATGTGATGAACTTTTTAGAATAGCCAGTGAACGGTCCAGAGTTAGTAATCGACTAGCTAATAAGATTGCTAGAAAAATTCAGGAAGCTGGTAGAACAAGAAGATAGGGAACTATCAAGAATAATGCGCAATCTTGCTCTGGATGATGATGATCCTATAGATACGTCAAATGTTGCCGATACCTCTATTGTACTTCAGGATGCTGATGGCAATGAATATACAGCTATTGTATCTAGAAGGTTAGTAAAAAAAAAAGAAGATATTTTAGCTAAACTGATCCAGGAGAGAAGTTCTGGCAAATCATCCTTAGAAATGAGAATGAAAGTGAGAATGGAAATGGGAATGGGAATGGGAACGAAAGTTGAAGCAAAAGCAGAAACAAAAATGAAGGCAAAAGTAGATCCATTGTCTGAGAATATTAGAAAATTAATTTATAAAATGATCCAGGAAATTTTAGGTAAATTGAATATTGCTCCTGAATTTATGAAAGAGGTTAGCCGAGAACAAAATATTATGGATGATGATCCTATGGATATTGATGTCACTCAAGTTGATAATAATGTTAAGGACTTGGTTACAGTCCAGGGAACGATTAATGGGAAAGCTGTATCAGTTATTCTTGATACGGGATCTAACAGAGATATTATTCCTAAGTCACTTGCTAATGAGCTTGGATTAAAGTGTAGTAAAAAGATTAGACATAATCTTAGGGGCATATCTGGTACAACTGAATCTTCTGAAATAACAAATGTTACTATAAATTTGGATCCAGATTGTAATATAAAGACAAATGTTATCATTGTTGATGATTATCCAATCCAAGAGGTGATTCTAGGTAGAGTAACTCTTAGACGTTACAATTATGATTTACATAATCTAGAGAGCATGTAGCTATTACCTGTAATGGGACGAATTCCTTTATCCCTATTGTTCCAGACATAAATAGGCAGTCATCGGCTATTCTCGATGCACTGGATAACAAAAAATAATTCTTTTTTATGTNCCATTAAAGAGATTAATCAGCTTTGGAGCGTCTTTTTTTATTCTATCAGCAGGCTCCCAAGTTGATTGTTCTATAGGATAGCNTCTCCATTTTATAAGATACTCTAACTTACCTTTTTGGGTTCGCTGTTTAAAAATTCTTTCAGGAACATAATATTGTGAATTACCTCTTATAACTGAATCTGGAGACGCATTCTCATTATCTGGGATAACTTGAAGTTACTTTCTAGTATAGGCACAACAAGATACGCCTAATCTCCCATGAGGACCATTAAGTAAATACATTGGGGGTTAACCAGAAGATAAGGTGAGTTTCTTAATTGTTCAAATCTCTGGATGCCATCTTATATCACCTGTTCNAAACCTACCATGCAATTTCTTACCAAGTACTGAGATGGGATCACTCAATTTTACCCTCACTCGAGTACCTTCTGGAAGGAGTTTATCTTTTTCAAATAGTTTAGGAGGATCTAAATAAAGTTCAGGGGGGTTACACTGTAACTTCTTATCTACTTCATCTACAATTATATGAAAATCATCAACCCATTCTACAGACTCCTGTCTGGTTAACATTTCTTAGACAATCATTCTTTCATGAAGAGACTTTTGAATTTCTTGGATAGTTCTCTTGACGAAGCATTGCTATGTATGCCTCCTAGACTCAATATATCTTACCAATACTCTTATTTCTTTGGTGAAAAAATTACATACTAACCAGTTATTGAATTTCAATCTACTATTCACTTCCAGTTTATGAGTAGAAGGGATTATGCACTTCCTTCTAAATACTTTCTTAAATGCTTTCAAGACAGTTGAAGCTTCTTTATCCTTGATTGGCTGACTATCTACTTTTTGACAAGCTAGCTCTACTACAGCAAGAAAATAGTTATAACCTTGGTCTTTAGACATCTTACATAGATTGGCTTGCACTATAGCATTCTTCAGCCATACTAACACTCTGGAACGCTCAGACTTTGATTCCTTCTTAGGAGTGAAATATAGATTAGTATGCTCCTTATTTTTTAACAGGGTAGGAGGAATGTTGGCTAGATTGAAGAATTTATAATATCGTTCTCTATCTTTAGCCTTCATGGTAAGTAATTAAAGATAGGGAGTTTAGGTTTAAAACTGAAAATNACAGCTATTTACTGTGTAAAGTGTCGAGAGTTTACTAGTACCAAGTCTGAAAAACTTGTTACTACTGCCAATGAAAGATATCGGCTGACTGGCATATGCAATGTCTGTGGGATTAAGAAAGGTATGTTCACTAATAAGAGTAGAGCTCCGATCGGTTCAGTTCAGTTCGATATTTGCCAAAACTGATACCAAACTAAAATTATCAGTATCAGTATCGGTAATTTACCAAAACATTCAGTTCAGTTTTTGACCAAACTGATACCGGTCGATAAATACTGAAAACTGAACCGATTTACCAATTTTTTTGTAAAAAACTTGTATTAATTAGACTTCTGAATAAGTTTGGGTCAATTGAGTTGAATCAAAGTCAAAAGATCTTTAATTTGTTACAGTACGACTC
>QKYT01000674.1:3400-54804 GCA_003550305.1 Glomus cerebriforme
TTTTTTTTTTTAAATAAATAAAATAATTTTTAAATTTTGTAAATTGTTTCGACCAGATGATCTAATGGATAACTCGTACTATTCTATAATGACTATACTCTTTTTCTAATCACCTTATTTAAAAATTAATGCGTGATATCTTGTGAATTATGTAAACATTTTAAAGCAACTTTACAATGACTTCTTGTTCTATCCCTTTCATATAGTCATTATATTTTAATGGACTATCCTTCTATATTGCTAAATATACTGTAGTAAAATCATCTTTTCTTATTTCTTCATCATTAAACTGATTATATGGTATCAGACCACTAATTTTTAGTTGCATTTTTCGAATTAAATTATCAATTTTTTCATTTCCGATAGCATATATATATTTTTTTAAATTACTAATTTGACATGGTTTACACCACTTACAGTATTCACCACAACTTTCAGATTGAGTAACATCTTGGGATGACATTATTCAATATTAACTTTAAATTTAAACAAAAAATTTGACATGATTGGCTCTTGATATTACACGACATAATAATTAGGCATAAATGTTTGTAACGATGTTTTCGCTTCGGACTTAAGAATTGGTACAAAGCACGAACATATTTACTACAACCGGAATTTCAAAAAAAAAGGAAGAATTGAAAGGAAAAAAGTAATCTTAATGATTATAATCGAAAATTTTTTCTTTTAGGAAATGAGAAAATATAAAAACAATTACTAAATGTAATTTTAAAAAAAAATTATACTTTGCAGAAATTCGAAAAAAAATTAGTATTGCTAAATGTCACCGCAGGTGATGATCACCGCACCAGCATTAGAATAGAATTTTGGGCAAAGTTTCATACCATTTTTAATTCTGCCCGAAATTCCACCCTGATGCTGGTGCGGTGATATTTAGCAATTTTCAAAAAAATTTTCAATTGAAGTAAAAAAACAGTAATATGACAGTTTTTTTAACAAAGTTTAATAAATTTGTACTACTTTAGAATTGGATTTGTAAGCGAAATTAAATAATCGGCCTGAATTAGAAAATTTTTATTTAACGCAAATCCGCAGTAATTAATATTATAAATCCAATTATAGAAATTTATTATATGTGATCATCATAAAATAAATATAAATAAGGTAAATAAGGATTCACACCAAAAACTTTAAATTTCGTTGCTTTTTTTTTTATTCTTTTAAAACAATGTCTTCAAAATTTTTAGTTCAATTAATTAACGATTATGAAAAACTTTTTGAGACTGAAATAGGATATGATGTTATTATTTATGCTGGTGAAGAACCAAATGTTAAAGAAATTCATGCACATTCAAATATTTTAAGCATTAGGTCTCAATATTTTCGTACTGCACTTTCTAATGAACAGGCTGAAAAAAAGGATGGAAAATTTATTTTCAGAAAACCAAATATTTCACCACAATTATTTTATATTATCTTTAGGTAACAATACGTTTATAATAAATTTTAATATTATCTTTATAAAAAATATTTTCTAATAAATAATTATTTTAGGTTCATTTATTGTGGAAATATTGAATTGAAGAATTTACAAGGTCCTGATGTATTGAAATTGTTAATAGCGGTTGATGAACTTAATATCCATCCATTAATTTCTCATATTCAAGAATTTTTGATTGAACATCAAACTGAATTTTTACATCAAAATCCAACCGGAATTCTTGAAACTGTTTATCAACATGAAACATTTACTGAACTATGGAATTTTTATCTTGAAAAAGTTTGTGAAGATCCTAAAATTTTATTTAATTCTCATGAATTTATTAATTTAAAAGCTCCTTTATTGGAATTGTTGTTAAAAAGAAATGATTTGAACATGAATGAAATTGAAATTTGGGAGAATTTATTAAAATGGTGCTTTGCTCAACAAAATACAAAGAATGATCCAATAAAATGGAGTAAAGATGATATTACAAAGATTGAAAGGTCATTATATAGATTTATTCCCTTAATTCAATTTTATGATATTGAACCTACAGATTTCTTTTATAAAGTTTATTGTTATAAAGATATTTTACCACAAAATTTAATTCATGATCTTTTGGAATATCATATTGTTCCAAACTTCAAACCTAAATCTAATTTACCACCTTCAAGAAAACCAAACCTAAAATCTAAAATTAGTTCAACCTTGATTGAATCAAAACATATTCCACTTTTTGCTTCATGGATTGACAAAAAAGATTCTTCATATTTTAATAAAAAAAATATTCCTTATGATTTTAAATTATTATATCGTTCAAGTCAGGATGGAATTGATGTTAAATCCTTTCATAGAAATTATGATAATAAAGGAGCCACTATTTGGATAGCAAAAATTAAAAATTCAACACAATTAATTGGAGGATATAATCCACTTGATTGGAAGGGATTTAGTTGGAAGACTACAGCTGATAGTTTTATATTTAATTTTACAAATGGTAAAGATATTTCTACTCAAAATTAGGTTATGTTAATAGTCCGGATTTTGCTGTTTTGTGTAGTAATGATTATGGTCCAACTATAGGTAATTTATGCTGTAATAATAATAATATTTGGTCTAATTATGCTAATGATAATAATGACAGAGGACGCTATCCTAATATAGGAATTCCGGTAACTTTTGAAGTAGAAGATTATGAAGTATTTCAAGTAATGAAAAAATAAAATTATAATAAATATAAGTTTTTTTTAAGTTGTTTTTTAAATATTTTATTTAAATAAACACCAATTCATACTATGTAAAATTTAATTCAACTGACGCCCGCTATCATTTTAACTTGTCATGTTACCTTTAATACTTTTATTTTTATTATATTATTTACGACAAAAAGTTTGATACTGGATTCAGGAATTAAAATTCAAATTAATTAAATTTTTGCGCGTACGATTATTTCTTTCCCAATATGATTGAATTGGTTATAAAGACACTGTGAAAAATGTGTACTGAAAACTATGTAAATGTATGAAATCTACACATTTTATTAATTCCTTTCGTCATCCATTTTTTAAAAAAAAAGCAATATTAGATTCATCAATTTATCATGTAAATAATATAACGAGAACTTTCAACAATAGTAACTAATATGTCGTTTAATTTATTTAATTTTTTTTTTCTTTTTATTTTTGGAAAATTGCGCAACCTTTTTTTAATATATACAATTTTTTTCCGCAATCAAATCACATATCAGATCATACAGTATTAGCATCAAGGAAAGTACAATATAAATTTTTCTGCAAGTTATCTCAATGAATAATGTTGTTACATAAATCAACATTTTTAATTATTTGAAAAGAATTGTATTTAATCATTTGAATGTTATTGAACTACTATCATAAAAAATATTCATTAACTTTTAAATCACAATTATAACTTATAATTAAAAATATATATCCAAATTTCAAATCATTTTAAATTCTTAAAATTAAATAAAAATTTAATAAATTAAAGGATATCTCTTTCAATCCTTTAAGTATCCCGCTTAATCAACTTCCCATTCTATGACTTCTCTATAATTTCTTTCTTTTAATTATAACATCCATTTCTTGAAATCATGTTGGAATCACGCAATTACAGTATTATTGGATTTACTGTCTATTTAATTGTGATGCTAAGGAAAATTGGAGGTTGTTTGATAAAGAAAAACGTAAATTGACTAATATATTTAATATTTTAAATTTATTATATTCAATCCATTCTAATTTTTTATTATTAGTTTTTTGCATTAAGCTAAGATTCTTGGATTAATTTATCAACATCAGAATTTCCGCCTGTCCAATTTTTGAAATCTTGTTGAAAACGTTTAGCGTTACATGACTTGACATCAGGGATCTAAACCAGTATTAGGTTGATTACATTTTTTACATAAACCATACCATTCATAACGTTTTTTTAATTCTTTATCTAATATTAGTTTATCAATTAATTTTCGATCAAAATCTTTTATTTGTTTAAATACATCGTCACTGAGATAATTTTGTTCCATAATGTTATAAAGTTAGAATATTTGACAGAAGAGCTAGGTAATATGGTGATTATAGTTTTTTAATGTTAGAAAAGTTTTCTGTGTCAAATATTTAAAAAAACTAAAAATTTGAACAGCCAAAAATATTTTCATTCATACTAGAGAATTCTTATTTTACAGCATTTAGTATAACTTTCAAAATCAGAAAGAAATTGTAAAGAAAATTTATAAAGAACGAGACATTTAACCATGATTGAAAAAATTAAATTAAGATCTAAGTTTCACAAAGATCTGTAAATATTTTCATATAAAAAAAATTTTTTTTTTTTTTTGCTGTTTATATATGTTTATATAAATAGATTGGTCTATGAGTACATGTGAGTACACGTGAGTATATAACCACAGCTGCGCTGTAGTTGTAATAAATAACTGTATAATCAAAAGAATAGGGGCTGTACAACGTAAGACTACACTAACAAAAGTTCTTCAGGGTGAAACCTCCAATATTCTTATTTTATTAGTTTAGCTGACGCCGACCCTTTTCATTAAAAATATATTTAACAATTAAAATAAGCGAGTAATAAAATAAGTTTACTCCTTGACAATTAAATAGATCACAATATATTTATTGATTAATTGTGCAGACAATTGTGATCCTGCGTAGTAATTGTTTCACATCATATGACTTTCTAATTGTATTTATACATCATCTCAATTCTTGTTAATTCTATTCATCTCTCAACTTTTCAATTATCAACAACAGCTAAAATGGCCGCTAATATCCCCGCCCAACTAGGCCTCGATATCAAGAGGAAACAGAAATCTTTAATGGGTTGAACGGACGAGAAAGAAGAGCATTTGGCGCCCTGCCAGATAACAATGCAAAAATTATTTTTATTCGAGCTTTCGTGCTGAGAGAAAGATCTTGGCGTGAAAAATCGGTATGTTTAGCTAGGAGACACGTATTCTGTTAGAATATTTTACTTACTAAAATTATTTTAACGCCTTCGTCGCTTCTTAACATCCCTTTTTCGTTAGGACATTAATCAAAAGCTAGTTTACTGTGGTCTTTACCTGGGCACCCTAATTGTACTTGTTTCTCTTCGACTATATACAAAAACGACGAAGAAAAACTAAAATTTTTTTTCATTGGTGTTAAATTCGCTAATTTTTTTATTGAGATAATTATGTTGTTAAATAAATTGTTATATTATTATTATATGTTTTCTAAGTTATAGGAATATTATTATCGATACTTTTACCAATATTTTTCAAATTTTTACCAGCAAATATCTTATTAAATTTTTTTTCGTGTAACAATAGTATTTGTAACTAAACAGATATTGTACTTATCAGTTACTGGAAATGTCACAAAAAAGAAGGGCAAAATTTTTTCATTAAGGTTGATAAAAAAAAATTTGTAGCACAGTATTATCATTTTTTTTTTTTTTTATTCATAACAGCAGTTAAACTTTATTTAGCAAACAATATTTAAGCACAGTATTATCATTTTTTTTTTTTTTATGTTTAACAGCATACTTTATTTAGCGAACAATTTATACAAATAATAAAATAAAATTAAGATCTAACCTAAATAAAATAAATGGATCTCATTCAAATCTAAAAGTAAAAACTAATCTAAATTCCTACGTTATAAACCTAATATAAGAACATGCCCAATATACTACTTCACAATGAGAGGTAGCAACCAGGCTGACCATCCAAAGAGTATCCCCTCCAATCCCTTAAAATAAGTTAAAGGAGAGCTGTATCCTAACCCTCCGAACTGTCAGATCCATCAGAGGGACCGCTTGGTCCAAAAGTTTGATCCAGGACGTTCCCGTCGAAAACAACCAATTCGGAACAGCGGCTGAGGCCGGAGATGGTATCTTTGAAGCCTTTAAATGTATATATAATATGTGCATAATATTAAAGTTGGCCATAATTAGTTACAGTAAATCAGGCTAAATTTGCTGAGGAATAATCCATAATTCTGGCCGAAATTTTCGTAATGCTAGCCAAATTTATAATGCCGGCCTAAATTTAATTAAAATTGAAAAATATCATCTTTATATTATGAATTATTTTCTAATTTTTGTACAAATTGATTTTTATCACTAAATAAAGTATGCTGTTAAACTAAAAAAAAAAAAACTTAAAAGCGAAAATATTTAAAATTATTGTATTTTCTTTATTAAAATGATTAAAAATAAAAAGATCGAAAATCAATACTATTACGAAAAATAACTATAATTTCATGAATATTGATCAAAAGCTTATGATAATTTATATACAAGTAGTTTCAACCCCTCTGAACAACTTGCTTAAGCAAAAAAAAGTCAGTTTACTTTGACCAAAGCATCCAAATTACGCTCTGAAGTTACCAAACGAATGCAAAAAAATTTAAAGATCAGAGTTTAGTACGGTTACGAAAAATACATATTGCTCTACGAATATTTATCCTAATCTTATAATATTTGAATTATATGTAGTTTCGTCACTATTGAATAACTTTACTTAAGCCGCAGTAAGCAATTCCTTTGATCATAAAGTGGTGAAATTACGCTCCGAAAATTTTGATACATTTTAAGAATATTAAAAAATAATGGAATTTTACTATTTTTTCATGTTTTATGCAAAAACTATCTGAATAACCACCATTATGAGCTTAGAAAAACTTTTTCTACTCGTAAAATTGCATGTATTTTTATTTTTAAAACTGCATATTTCTTCATATACCAACTTGGATCTTGAAAAAGGTGTGTTTTTAAGAAGAGTTTTTTTTGTGAAATATAAAAAAAAAATTATTAAAAATCGGAAAATAGGGTAGAAACTGATAGAACACATGAAATCTCTTAATTTGTATAAGTATGGTATACTTAAAATTTGATGTCTAAAGTAAATGAAATAGCATGATTAATGTTACACAAAATTCGTTTAAATATAAAAATGATCTGCATGTGACATTTCCAGTGACTGTTATTTCCCGATTATCGTACTATCTTTTTCTAACGAAAGATTTCCAGACCAAAATAAATTAGCTAGAAAATATGCGCATGTTTACTATGTACTGCAATATGAAAAGGCTCTAGCGACAAATACTAGAGACAAAAGTTCTAGACAAGAAATTACGCAAGGTGAAATATTTTGGTTGTCAAACTAACACCATTTTTCGTACAGAATTTCCAAGGTTTGTTAGAATCACCGACAACATAAATTTCCTATAAAGTTTTACTAAGTTAATGTTAGTTGCTATCATTGTATAATTATAGCTGACGACCATTTTTATTCTTTCCAGAATATTGATGATTAGGACAAATAAAACCGGACATGGAGTGTGGGTCCTTAGGCATTAGTTTAGAAACATCATTTCACTTTGCTAAAACAAATCCATACATCACTGAATCATGTAATTTACTTTCTATATCAATAAAACCGCATTCTCGCATTTCATATTAGAAGCTTGAAGAATATATCATATAATTGGCCGAAAATTTTTTATTCTGCTTATCTTCAAAATCTATGATTGAGGAAGGCTACCTTTGAATATTTTCAATCTTATATAAGAATATTACGTTTCTGAGCTTGAGGTTGAGAATGCGAAGTTGAAACAGACCATAGAAGAAAGTACCAGGCGTGAAGCTGAACTCAAGTTTAGAGTCGGGGAACTGGAGCGGTATAATACTGAGCTTAAGACCAGAGTTTTGAAATTGGAACAAGATTCCTTGGTGGTGGTTGGGTGGTCACAGAGTGATATGGATATGCTAATATTTCGATCTTCTTTATTGATTTGCAAGGGGAATTAACGCAATGACGAAATGAGTGCGTCATTAAATGGAGTTCTCGGGAACGTTTGCTCCTAGAATTTAAACGCTATAAAAGCTCGGGATTATTTTTTGTAGCCATATACGAAAGGTAGCATTATACAAATCCCATCGAAGTTCTTGCAATAAATATTCTAAGAAAGACAAGAGTTCTTCCTGAGAATACTACTTTTCCAGAGGTAGATCCATGCATTATGTGGAGAAAATCAGGACCCCGCGTAATATGTATACAGGTAACAGGATCATTTGCTTAGCCACATGCACTTTTAGCTATAGTTAGAAGAAGGGTTTGCTTAGAATTAATAAAAATTTTTAACATGCTTACATTTTTAGTTTACTTATTTTTTGGTATCTTTTTAGGGATGTCATATTTTCGATTGCTTATTTTTTAGATAATTTTGGCTGTTCCTTATTAAATCACATGATCTGTACTATTTATTACGCATGATTATTATCAGTTATCTAATCCTTTTTTTTAAATAAATTTTTATAACACTTTTTNGTGAAAATATAATAGAAAGGCTTTTGAATCATAAATATTATGCTCACATTAATCATACTAAAAAATTTGTTTGTATTTATGGTGAAGTAATTAAACTTAATAGGTTTTAGGNAGAAGATTATTTGAATCGCCATCAACAGATAAAATACTAGTATAAACATATACTGTAGGTCATAGGATTAATTTGCTTATTTTCTGGCAAATTTTTAGGTTATATGTTGAGTTTGCTTATTCATCTTAATAAAAACCCTTGCATAGAGCTATTATGAAATTTTCAAAATTTCNTATGACCTATATATATATTGCTCGGGGTCCTAGAAAATCTTTATCCGTTCCAGAAATTTGCCCCATTCAAAGAATTTACCTTAGCATCATGCGGACACATCTTTCATCAGAAGTGTCCTGAAAAATATTTTGCAGAAGGAAAAATGATATATCCAACTAAGAGCTGTGAGAAAGTTATAGAAACTTTTCTTTCTCCAGATCTTTTTAAAGAATAAGTGGACGCGGAAATTCACCTGTGGATGATAACGCTGATGTAATTCTTATGGAACCATTAGAATTATTGGAAGGAGATATGGCATCAAAGCTTATGGGCCAAAAAGAAAAGACCAGCAAAACTATTGACCAGGCAATCAGCCCTATTGAGATTGTTGGCACTACACCTGGCAATTTCCAAAGAAATCTCCCTAGATTCTCGAAACCAACAGTAGAAATGGATGCTGATGGTGAAGAACGGCCTGATACCAGCAGTAAAAAACAACCCAACGAAGATACGGGCACCAACTCATCTACACCCAAGAAGAGGGCAAAGAAACCAGTTGAAGAGAAGATTCGCCTATTTTGAAAAAGCTTATCAAGGAAAAATTTCTTCCGATAGTACTATTTCTTTGCAGACACTCCCTGAAGTGGCTGATATTGACTCTGTTAATTTATAATCGGAAAGCTGTTCTAGTCGTGATCCGCTCTTGCTATTTCTTTGGGAAAGGGTATAGGTTATCAAAGTCATTTATGACGTCATTTGGCAATGTGACGCTTTGAAAAAATAATGACGTAACTATAAATGATGTAGATTTTTCCTTTTTTAGATAATGTTAACCAATAGCATGTGAAGTAATGAAACTTATGTCGTACAGCCAACGCTCTATATTGAATGTACTATTTTTTATTGTAAAAAAAATTAAAAAACTTTAATTGAATATCCTAACTTTGTAATGTTATGGAATTCATAAAGAACTTCTTTCGTTATAATAAACAGCAAATCGAAAAAAAATATCTCAGTGACGATGTATATGAACAAATAAGAAATTTTAATCATCGTAATTTAACTGAACAACAAAACTTATTAATTGATAAACTAATATTAAATGAAGAATTAAAAGAACGTTATAAAAAATATGATTTATGTAAAGAATGTAAACAACCTAATATTGGTGATCATTATTGGTGTCAATCATGTAACGCTAAACGTTTTCAACAAAATTTCAAAAATTGGACAAGCGGAAATTATGATGTTGATAAATTAATTCAAGAATCTCAGCTTAACGCAAAAAATAGAAATGAAAAATTAGAATGGATTGAATATGATAGATTTTAAAATATTGAATATATTACAAAGGGAGGATTTGGAAAAATATATAAAACAGGATGGAAGGACGGTCCAATAATGGGATGGAGTTATTATAGTAATGTATGGATAAGAGATAAGAAATATTTTAAAGATTATAAAACTGTTGTATTAAAAAGTTTAAATAATTCAAAAGATATAACAATGGAATTTTTAAATGAGGTAATCTTTTAATGCGTAATTTAATCAACATTTAAAATGGAAACTAATTTTATTAATTATTAGATTAAGTTTCACCTGAAAATGAATAATTCACGAAATATTATTAAATTGTATGGCATTATTAAAAATTCCAAAACAAATGATTTTATGATAGTAATGGATTACGCATATAATGGTAGTTTAAGACAAATGTTAAATATAGATTACGATTCATTGGGCTGGCAACAAAAACTTGCCATTATAGATGATATTGCATGTGGTCTTAATGATATTCATAAAGAAAGATTAATTCATCAGGATTTTCATAGTGGTAATATATTAAATTATCATCTTGATATTTATGTTGTTATTACTGATTTAGGATTATGCAAACCAGCTAATGAAAAGCGATAAAAAAGTATATGGAGTATTACCATACGTAGCTCCTGAAATTTTAAGAGGAAAAAAATATACACAAGAAAGTGATATATATAGCTTTGGAATTATTATATATGAAGTATTTAATGGATTACCTCCTTATTATGATATATCTCATGATGAGTTTTTAGCAATAAAAATCTGCCAAGGACTTAGACCAAGATTTAATATTAAAATTCCTCAATTAATAGTTGATATATTTAAACAATGTGTAGATGCAGATCCAACAAAAAGACCAACTGCTGAATATTTATCTGAAAGATTTAGTCAATGGAATGAAGATTATTATAATGGTTGTTATAATAGTGAAATTTTTAAACAAACTAAAGCAGCAGATGAATTTAATTATAAACAACCATCTTTTACAAAATTAGTTAATACTGAACTTACATACTGTACACATCCTCAAGCTATTTATACAAGTAGACTATTGAATTTTAATAATTTACCCGAACCAATAAATGCAGATGACAAAACATTTATTATAATTTTTTTAAAATAATGTAATATTTTTTTAATCTATTATTTTTTAGAATCTATAAAAATTGATTTTACTAAACCTAATATTGATCCTCAAGGTAAAATTTAAATAAAAAAAAATTGTTATTTAAATTAGTAATTAACTTTTTTTGTTATTTTTTACAGACTAAATTTTCATGATTAACTTCAGATTCATCCCATTTTTCCGTCATTTTTTTCATTATTATCTCTAAAAGAATTATACCTATTTTAAAGCGTGGTCTTTCAATTCATAGTAAAACATAATTAAATTTTGTTCGCTATGCTCCCCATTTTTTTCTTAAATAATTTCACATCGTTTAAAAATATTTTATAGATATTATCATTTCACTAAATGTTTACATATAATTACATAAATATTAATATTCTATTATTAAAACAAAGGATGATAATAATAATTACATGATATAATTTAAATCAATACTGGGTTTAATTATTCAATTCGAAAGTTTAATTTCTAAATAAAATTATTTAAATTTAATATTTATACATTTCCGTTGACGTGTGCAATGACCAATCAAAAAGCTCATTGATCTTAGTTCATTGATCAGGTGTATAAAATATACTAAAATATATTATCGGTTTACTGCGTTTACTAAAAATTCTTAGTATTCTTAGTTTCATGAGGATTAAGGTAAGATTGCTGATATTACTTGATAAGATACCATTATCTTTCGTAACACTTTCATTGATACCAATTCTACATTTTCCACTGTCTGTCCAGTTCCTTCATCAAATTGAGACACGATCCCAAATGGGTTCACCTTACCAAAAAGGAAACCAAAAATTCCGGTCATCATCAACATTATTGGAAAGATTAAATAATAACTTGAAGGGTACTTTTTGGTGTGAGAATTCCAATATCAATTCCTCTAGAGAATATACTGTAAAGGTATAACCTATTTAAAATTTTGTAATGGTGTATAAATCAATGTTTGGAAATGACCTGGTAATTTGATAATGTCTCAAATCATTTGTCATTTTAAGTCATTTGCCGAACACCAATATAAATGTTTGGAATAAACTGTTCTTGTTAATCGTTTTTTTCTGAAAGATTTTGTTACTTTCACTTATAATAACAACCATAAATTTTGTTTATTTATTGTTAATATTTTTATTTAAATATATTACTAATTTAAAAGAGATTCAATAGAAATTCTATCATTTTGACTGTTGTGAGGGCGAGACTTATTAGAAGATGGAAGGAAAATCTCGGGGGATTCAGCTTTTCTTGAAATGCTTTTTTGTTTTTTTTTGTCTTGAATTCCAAAAGTTCCTTCAGAATACCACTTATTAAAGTGATTATTCAAATCATCAACTAACCATTTCCAAGGAATTAAATCACTTGACAATCGATGGTTTCTAGGCCGTTTAGTAATAAGATTTTTCGCATTATCCCCTAAAAAAATCAAGAAATATTAATCAAAAAAAACCCAAAAAAAAAACTAAGATAAATTTACCTACAATCCAGATCGAGATAATCTGTACAATTTTGCCCCGACGCTAAGATATGAATTCCAATTTCGAAACGACGATAGTCAAACCATTTTTTCTGTGATTTAATTGTTGATTTTTGATATTCATGAATCCATTCAATGATAAATTGTTTCTTACAGTGATCGAGACATACTATTGAAAAAAAATGTTTTAATAAAAAAAATTTTACAAATTTTTTTATTAAAAGATAAATTTACGTACATTTTGGATCAAGATAATTTCTCCAACTGTAATGAATTAATTTATAAAATAAAACAGAAAATCATTAATTTTAGAACGTAAATAAAACAGCTTTTTTTTTATTGAATTAAAACTTACTAATTAGAAATTTGTCTTGGTGTGTATTTCGGCATTAATCTGCTAATTATTGCAAAACAATTATGTTGTTTGCCATATATTTTCATATAATACCTGATATTCTTATTATAAAAAGAAATATATATTAACAAACCAACTTTTTCTTAAAAAAAAAATCTTAATGACATACATTTTCATCGGATTGCGACATTTTACAATAGGACATCTTGTATAATTCAAAGAGAAAATAATAATTTGTTTATTCGATAAAATTTGAGCGAATTAATTTGACCTTTTTTTTAAAAAAAAAGCGAAAATGTAAAAGGAAGAGAAAAGAGTCACTTGGGCACTTTTAAAATACCGGATAACCTCATTTTATTAATGATTAGTGCATCATGATTGTTTTCGGCTATTTATAAATAAGACAAAGAGTTTTGGCAATTAACTTTTCTTTTTAGATTTCCATAATTGGTTGAAGTGTAACGTGATACGTTTTAGGCGTGCGGGTGTTACCGGAATAATATGTCCGGAATTCGTCCGGAATTAATGTTTAAATTTTGCCCAAATTTTTTGTGATCAAAATTTGTCTGCCCAAAATTTATTCGGAATTTTTTATGTGCAGGAATTTTGTCCGAAATCATATATTCCGTAATTTTTTACTTTTATTAGTCCATTAATTTTAATCAAAACTAATTACAAATCGTCCATATCAAGGAAAAAAAAAATCAAAATCTAAGTTCAATAGTTAGCGATCGTCCCTAAACAAAAAGTAACAGAAATCTAAGTCCCAATTGCTCCAGTAGCGTATAAAGAAATATCGTCTTCTCAATCGTCCTTAAGAAAAAAAAATCGTCCCAGCCTATCTAAAGAAAAAGGTTGAAATTTCAATCACATCTTTCCGGATTGTACTTTAAAATTATAAATCAATTATTCCTAGCTGTACCCAAAGAAAAATAAATGTAATTTGAAAAATTCCAGTACTTAAATAAATCAGAAATCAAAACATTTCCAATTATCCAATTATCCTTTATCCTTCAATTTAAGAAAAAAGCTTCAAATTGTCCCAGCATATCAAAGAAAAATTGAATATCGGAATATTTAATTATTCCTAGCCACATCTAGAAAAAAAGTAAAGAAAAAAAAAGAATGGAAGCATTCGATCGTCCCAGATGTACCTAAAGAAAAAATAAATTTGAAGTATTTAATTAATTTCAGCCATACCTAAATTAAATATGTATCCAATCATTGGTAGAACTGTAGGATTATAAAAATATACCCCAATAAAATTAATTTTCATGAATTTGAAATTGAAAACAACTGTCGATCTTCGGAACGTTTCTTATTTTACGATCTCAACTATTATTAAAATTGAATTATATTAGCATGTATTTGAAGTTAAATAATCTAATTTCAGTAAGATAAAAAATTAAAGGTCAGAAATATATAATTTAATCTTACTTCATATCATTGGATAAACTTTATGCAAACTTTAGATATAATCGATTTGATCGGTAAGATATGACTTAGAGCAGCAATTCTTTATGGATCTGAATCTAAATAGCAGGTCTTTGACACCTATATTGATATGAATATGAATATCAGTTCGTTTCTATTCAATAATGGGAAGAAGATGGAATGAGTAAATATAGGAGCAAATGATTTTAAACAGCATCATACAACGTATATACTTTTAATATACCATTCTCCCTTTATAATATTATTAATTTATGAATGATTTCTCATTGACAAGTGAGGAGTCCAACAGAAAGAACATCAAAAAAGAATGTTCACGATATAATTAACACCGGACGAGAAGATATAGTTGTCGATTTTATTAGGTATCTGAAACATTTTGGAAATTTCATAGATATTAGGTATCCATTATAGAAAGAATTTCCATAAATGAATTTCATGCACATCCCATTTTGATCTGTGTAGAATGGAAGATACATCAACCAAAAGTTGGATATAACTAATGAAAAGAATGATGAAGAGAGTTAAAAGCACTGAAAATCTAAATAGAAGTCATAAGCAGAATAATAAATACATACTAAGCATTTTGAAGTATATTAATTTAATGTCCTATAGAATGTTCGGAAATTTTGTCTAGGTGTGTCCAGAAAATATCCCATACGTCCAGGAAATGTCCAGAAAATTGTAATATTCTGGATACTGAAACATTAGCTCGCCTAGACAGTTTCTGGATTATTTTAGAATATTGTAATATCTCAACGTCCGCAATATTACAATTTTCCGGACATTTTCCGGACAAACTGGACATTTTCCTTGATAATTTACGGACATACTTTTTTTATGTCATTTCAAACTTATGTTAGAAACAATGCTTCAAATCGTCACAGATCAAATTACATATATTTTCTATAAAATAAACTGAAAATTTTGTGAAAATTTTGTGCAAATAAAGAGAAAATTAGTATTATATTACAATATCATACATAATGACATATTAATTATCCAAGTAATTTACCCAAAGAAAACTTTTGATGTCGGAGATAAAACATGTGATATTGTGGCAGAAATAAAAAACAGATGTAGTTCAATTGAAAACATTGATCGAATCAAGCTAACATATTTCTTCCGTGTAAAATGGTGGAATGCTGTAAATATACAGTACGAAAAAGATATAATTATATAAAGTTAGCATGATAGCTTTACAAATATTTATTACAATTTGATGAAATTTGATATCTAAATGTGTCCATACCTTGTCGAATAAGTTTAAATTTTACTGATCGAAGTGATGTATGGATATCCTGGTATCTATTGCGGAAACCTGGACAATCTCCATTAGATATTCAAAACATTTCAAAAAATGAAAATTTCATAAGTGTACATCACGGAAATTGGACAAGTTTCCATAGGATATTCTTAGTATAAAAAACTATGTTGAAACTTGAACTATATCTCCTCGATCAATGGATTGTGAGATATCTGTACAAAAAAAGTACATCTTTATACATGTAAAAAAAAGTCGAAGTATTATTATAAAAAAGTTGAATAAAAATTCATACAATTTAAATTTTAAATAATCCATACCATCAATCAACCTTCTAAAACATCAAAGTAATAAAAGTAATGATTGCATCATGAAATGCTGTACCTAAAAGAAGAAATTTTGTTATAAATAATAAAAATCAAGTAAATGGTACATAATAGAAATTGAAAACAACTGAAAATATACTGTTGTAACTAAACCCAAGTGAGAAAGAGACTGACCAAGTATATGAATGTATGGATGGTTATTACAATTGACTTTTTAGTTAAGTTTCTTATAATTCATAATTAGTATATGAACAATAAAAAATACTTATAATATTTGTTCTTTTTTATTCACTTTCATTTGCTTTAAATTGACACGTTATTATGTTATAATATAAAAATTTTTGTTTATTAATAAACATAAAATAATTAAATTATTACAAAATAAATAATATCAATATATACAAATTTCCAAGAAAAAAAAAGGTAATATCTTAATAATGAATTAATTAATAATAAATTTATTAAGGTTTCATTTTATATAGATCATTAAATTTAGGAACAAAATAAGGTTCTAAAGGTGATAATGTAGTAGGAAAGTTTCTCTGTTTATATGTCGCATCATCATGAAGAGGTTTAGGAAGTTGTAAATGAGGATCCTTTAAAATATATTTATCTTTTCTCAATTTTGCATACCAAAATTTTTTTAAATCATTTTCGGAGCGGACTTTATGAAAATGTTTTTTCAACTCGAGACGAATTTCTTTCCAATGAATAATATCATCGATACCAGTTTGATTTTTATGAATCCATTTGGTTATGAATTCTTTTTCGTTTTCTTCTAATGGTAAATGACATACTATAATATGAAAGAAATAATAATATTTATGTTGAATAATTATTCTTTTTCTTTTAATAAAAATTTGGTTAAATAATAATTACACTTACATTTAGGATCAAGGAAGTTTCTCCACCTAAATTAATTTTTAACGTGTATTTTTAAGAGTAAGGAAAAGTGAAAATTTTGATTATTAAAAATTACAACTTACCTATTAGACAGTTGTTTTGGCGAATACTTTGGCATCAAATTACTAATTATTATAAAACGATTAGGATGATGTCCATACTCTTTCATGTATTTCTCGACGAGAGCATTGCTCTACAACAAAGAAAAAGAACATCTTTAATAGGAACGACGAGTCTCAATTTTCTTAAAAGTTCATCTAAAAAAAAAATAAAAATAGAATAGAATAGAATAGAATACATACTTCATCATCAAATAATTTTTTCATAATGTAAAAAAAAATTTATTTTTATTCTTCAAAAAGAGAAAAATTTTCATTTAAAACAAGAAGGAATGAAGGAAAAATAATTCGTTTACCGTTTTTCAAAAATTTCAAACAATTTACAACATTTCCCCTGTATAATTTTCTGGTTAGTCCCGTTCAATTCCGGATAGAGGTTTTTTTTTAATTTTTCATAAGGAAAAAGATAAGGAGAATAATGTTACCCAAGATAATATCTTATCATTTAATATTTTATACTTTATATATTATATTTTTTAAAAAAACAATAATAAAATTGATTTTCGGGAGATTTAACAAAAGTGGAAAGGATACGGTTAAAGAAATCTCATTGGAAGAAGTTTTATAAAAATGATGCAGTGAGATGAAAAAGAATGCAAATAAAAAAAAAAATGAACCAACTATTTTTATAAATTTATTATAACGAGCATTTACAAATAGTAGATAAATAAAAGGAAACTTTATGTAAAGAACAAGATTAAAATATTTGGATGAAGTAATCTAACGTTTGAAATTACATAAAGCATTATTAATTAATAAGGTTGTTATAAATTGATCTAATTAAGTTTTAATCGATAATGCATTTATTCAAATTATAATCTAACTTATATAAGTTAGACTTGTTGCATGTGAATTGACATAAATAAAAATTTTTTTTGGAAGTTTCAATGAGTTAAATTTGTGAGAATCTGCAGATTTTATTTTATTTTTTTTTTTTAAAAAAAATTCTCATAAAACTGATTCAGCCTTCTTAAACAATAACAATAACGATGAAATCGTATTTATACCTAAATTTTACTTGAAAAAAAAAATAGAAATGAAGGTGGAAAATCGGATCGGCAATGATTCAAAGTTTTATCCCTTTTTTTCGTGTCGCCTAAATATAAAGTTAATCATTTGGGCTTATACATGTTCTTTAACAATTCTAGAAACAATTCGAGTATTACAATTTTTTATCAGACGAAATCAATTGTTAAATATGTGGTTGTAATAATTTTAATAAGTCAGATGTAACCTTATTGTAAGTTCTTAGAAAATCTTGATGGATTACGCATTGCAATTCAAATTAGGATTTTAATCGACTGATCGCATAAATATTTGGTTCATAAGTCACACGTAAATACATTTTCTAATAAAAAAAAATAGAAATTGGTCCTATAAAACTCCACAAACCACAAACTCGTTAATGATATATTTGGTAATAAGTTTACACAACATTTCTTTTTAATAATGAGAATTTGTTAAAAAAATGTGGGACCCTTCTATTATTTCAAAGGACTGTGATGTTTAATATTAATTAATAAATACTTATATATCAAAATGTTGAATAAACTAAACAATAAACTAACTAAACATATTATTCTAAAATAAGAAACATTTACGGAAAAAATAAGGAGTGAGGGTTAGATTTTTCCGATTATTATTATTCTATACAATTATGACTTTTATTATGATTTGTGGCTGAGCTACAGTACATTTCTCGTTTATAATTTTTATATAAATAATTTTTAATATATGATGTTATCAGTTATGAAATACGATGATTTACGCTATATATATCATCAAATGTTTGAGGCATTGTAACTAAAAATTTCTTTTTCTTTCACGGTTGTGAAGTGATCGACATGCAAATATGCCAAGATTTAATCATATTTAGGAATTTAGGATTCATATTAAGTTTTATATTGGTATGACAAATGTTAATTTAAAGAAATTATTTGAACATCGTTTGCATTTGCCAAAATTTTTTTATTTTTAAAAAATCTTAATTCTGGCTAAAGAAATCGTTAAATGTTGTTAATACATGAACGTCAATAGATTTGATGTAATAAACCTATGGAAATTATATCACGTTCACATTGATTTAAACAGTGGTAATTATTTTCGTTTACTGCGGAAATCCAATTCGGACCAGCCTGAGATACTGTATATTCGAATTTGATCTGAGTGTAACTTGAATTTGGATCGACTCGATTGTTAAGATTTTGATTGGTCAGATTTTATAATAAAGAGGATACTTAAATTTTATATATTATATTTTTAGTTATTATTTATTAAAATTGTAGATATTATATATAAATTTTTTACTTTAATTAAATGGGTGGTACTGTTAACTGTTATCATGAACCAATGTTTATATTGGATGGGACACAAAAAAAATAATTGGATGAGTAAAGACCACGTAGCGTCATAACAACCATTCCTGTTTAATAATTAGGGTTTTATTTACTAATAACGTAATCAAATTTAAAATAGAAATCAAATGTCGTTATCAGCAGATGGTTAGTCCGATTAATGTATTGTATAAATGTATAAAATTTTTTTTTAATATAATGAAAATAGATTGAATAATTGTCATATATCCCTTGTATTTTGTTTCATTTAAAATGAGGTTATATATTTTTTTAGGAGAAATAAACTCCTAATTTGTTTGACATTTGTTATAACAATATTTAACGTTTAGAAAGCAATTTCTTTGTTAAAAATAAAATTAAATGATAATCAAAATTGTTATTTATTAATTTAACTCTAAATTTTGAATTCTTAAAATTTGATTCTTTCCTTAACGTATTTATTGAAACTTCTTATTTCTCATAATAATTTACAATATATTAATTTTTTTATGAATAATGTCAGGGGCTTTCTTTTCTTTTTTTTTTTTGTGAGACGTTATAACACCCTTGTTTTTGAGAAAAAGACGAAAAGATGACAAAGTTTTTTAACATAATTATATTTATAGAAAAAGAAATTATTGCTATTTTATTTATTTTCTAACATTTCTCAAATCCCTTCAGCACCATTATTTGTAAAATCGTAAAAAAAAAAAAAAAGGATCCCTTGTCGATCGTAACACAGGGGATTTACTACCATTTATGTAAAGGATCTATGCAAATGATTTCCTAGTTTATACATTAATTATTGAAGGATTTGGAACAATGAAAATTATTCAAAAGGAAACAATAAGAAAAATTATTATAACCCTTATATCATTTATTTATTCATGTTTAATATAAAGAAAAAAAAAAACGTTTTGGGACTGGGTCTAATAAATATAGAGGCAATCTTTGCATCAAGGATTTTTTTTTTAAAAAAAGAGTTCGTTTTTTTTTGTGGATTTATTTTTTTTTTTCGATTCAAAAAAATTAATCATTGTGCTTACACATTTTTTTATAATATAATTATAATAATATATACCATTCAAAACATGCCGTTATTTGATGAAAACGTATGTAATAATTTCATCTTATATAATAATTCTTTTATCTTTTTATTAAAAAATATATATATATAATTTTTTTTTTCCTTTGTAGAGTAATAAAGTTATTATGCGTAGTATGAAAAAGTGGAAAAATCGTTATAATCGTTTTGTAAAAATTAGTAAATTAATTCCAAATTATACACCAAAACAAATCGCTTCTCAGTAAGTTTATATGTTACATGTTTTTTTTTTAAAAAAAAAAAATTATTTTACATTTATTAAATTTAATAAATTAAAAATTTTTAGTTGGAAGAATCATCTTGATCCAAATCGTAAGTATTCTTTTAATAATAATATATATTTATTTTTCTATTTTTTTTAAAAAAAAATTTTGTTACTTTTTCAGTATGTCGTGATTCCTTAAACGAGGATGAAAAAAAATTCGTTGCTGAATGGCTTCAAAAAAATCAAACTTCAAATGGTTTAATTCCTTGGAAAAAAGTGGCCAATGATTTAAATAATCGATTTGGTAAGAAACATGCCGGAAATAAAATCAAGAATTATTGGAACGCGAGAAAAAAAAGTCATTTAAGAAAGGCTAAAACTGAAGAATTAAAACAAAGATGTAGAATTGTTGAACAACAATATCGAAATATCAGATTTAAAGAACAAGATAAAGGAAAAGGAAAAATTAGATCTGAAGAAGAACAAGGGCAAGAAAAAGGAAAATCTATACCTGAAAAACAACAAGGAAAATCTATGACTGAAGGACAAGAACGTAAATTCTTTTTTAAATTTGTTTCTTCTGATCCTTTTATACTTCCTAAAAATCAAAATGAATATTCGAAAATTACTATTTCATCTCTTTTAAATTTTGATAATAATTTGTAATCTTTTTGTGTATATAATTTATTTTATTTTAAGATTTTTAAGTTTCGTTTTTTATTAAGCATATTTAATTAATCATTGACGTACATTATGGAAATTTCTATAGGATTTCATGTGTTAAAACCGGCAATTATTTATTTATTTATGAACATTTATTTATTGAACATTTTATTTATGAACATTCTTTTAGTATTCTTTTACACTTTTTCTCATCTTTTTTTGTTGGTTGAAATAATTTTGTACAGTACATATAGATATAGACATTATAGTTGCATTCACATTTATTAAAAATAAAAATTTTTTATAGTCGACATTTCTTCATAAAAAAAAAAAAAAATTTATGTCTCCATAAAATTTAAGATAATAAAATCATCATCAGGAAACATCTGAAGTCATCCTCCGAAATTTTGCAGAAAATGATCTGCTACGTACACGCAGTACTCGGTAAAAATCGGTAAAAAATTCAAGCGATACAGTATTTTGTGTCGATTTAAAAAATTAAATCCGGATTTATTGTAACGTAAATATATCCAGTTCCCTTGATTTCTTCGGATTTAAATCCGGTTTATTACGATTTCCTTTCGGTCATCCCAAATGTGATAACTCCGGATGAAACCGAATTTATTATATTCGGATATATCCGAAACGAATTTATATCCGAAGGTCGAATATCGGATGTAACTCTACCCTTGTTTACAAAAAAAGTATATATATATATCTGATAAGTAATTAGAATAAAAAAATAATCGGAGGTTTACCGAGTTTTACCATATGTAAAATGTCAAATCTGAGCTACAATACAGTACTTGTAGCCAATAAATATTAAATAATCGGCCGATAGTTAATATTAAATTCTCCGATTTTGATCACCAATTTATTAAGAATTTTCATCTTTACAGTTAATAAACATTAATCTTTTTAAGAATCAAATAATATTATTAACATTAATTTTGCATAATTTTATTAATAGATAATAATAATAATAGAACAATGAATTATTATTTAAAATGTGAAGGTCTACTTAATACTTATAATATCATAAATTTGTATTAAAATAATATATGATTCTTTTTTTATATGACAAAGCATTTGGCGTTCATGCAGTACAGTCTAATTTTAGGATTCGATATCCAAATTTGAGATAATTAAATTAATTAATTACCTTGTATCTTTTTTTTTTAAAAAAAAAAATAATATATTTAAATAAATATGAACGGAGAATTTCAAGTCATTCCGTTACACAGAATAAATAATTTTCATGAAAATTTCCCACAGTTATCCTTATCTGGACGATAAAAATCAAGGGCTTTTAATATTTCCAATAAATATGTTTTTTGAATGGTAGTCTAATATTGGCTTATCTTGAACACAAAAAAGGAATAAACCGAAAAAAAATCCTTTAATTATTTTGAATACAAAATTTATTTATTTATGTAATAACTTTCGTCGGAAAACTCGGAAAATTTTTAATTTATAGTCTTCTAATCTATATTTGTCAATTTTCTTTCTCATTTGATGAATGTATGTATTTTACAAATCTAAAAAATTGCATCGCAGTACATTATTAAAATAATTTTTTTTTTATGGTCTTGATATCAACAAAGATGCATAATAATGTAACCCAATAAAGGTATTATGACCATATGATGTTCTTTAGAACAATGGTATATTATCATGTCACACAATAAAGAACGGTGTTTTGAAACGCTATAGCGACTACAGTATAACGATATTGACATGTACAGTAAAATATTTTATATCACACCAAAAAGTTTCGCTATTTTTTTTTAAAAAAAATTTAAAGATGTATATTTAAAGATGATATAACTCGATAACATACTAGAGAATGATATTTATAACGACATTTATAACGACATTTATATATTTACATATAGATCGATCGAATTTTAAGAATATTTGCGCCTGCTACCGAATATAAAGCCGAATCTTGGATCATTTTTATTATATTACACCAGTAAACTTACAATTGGTCAATTGTGTTCTAAAATATAAAAAATTTTTATACAAGTTAATTATTTTATGTTGACAATCTAACTTGGATAAACGAATAGGAGTGGATAATCTTATACTACTTTATACACTCCAACAAAAGAAATCTCCACTTACACAAGGAATATAAATAGAAAAGGTCTTTTTTTTTAATCGTTCAATCATAATATATATTATGTATACTTTGGGGAAAAAAAAAAAGATTTTGATACCACGCAGTAAATCTTATTATCGTGATATTACACAAATAATTCGCGCATGATAATGTATGAAAAAAAGGTTAGTTTATTACGTAACTTTACTAAAAGCTTGAACATATAGTATTAGCGTACAGATTTAAATAATATCCAAAGATGGTCGTGCATCAACAACTGTATTAGGAATTTATAACCTTAGAATATCTTTAAAACCTTCTCAATATTATTCAATATTATCATTCATAGTTATATATTGAATTGCTAAATACGGTTCTTCCGATAAACAATTAAAAACAAAAGAACGATTCGGATTTTAAGATAAGATCTTTTTTTTTCATTACATCATCTCAGGAGAACCCATGACCTTTTCTAAACTTTATGACAAAGGAAGGAAATGATCTTTTCAAGTTAATATATTTTGTAAAAGATATAAAGTAATATGATTAGATTTCTAATCAAGAATTTAGATCTTGGATGAATAAAATCCTAAATGATCTTATTATTTTATTTTATTCACCAATCTATAAAAGGACATATTTTTTCACTTACACAAAGGAATGGTAGTTAGTTTTTTATTTAAGTTATTTATAAATGTCGGATTTTAAATAAACTGATTCGTTAACCTTCGAATTTTTGTGATTAAATAATATTACACAAAATAATTGTGTGTGATTATGTGTGCGTGAATATAATTTCATGGAACGATTTATCTATAACAGTATTATAAATTTATGATGAGAATTTTAAATATAAATAGGGTGGAATGAAACGTTTTGAATCTAAATCTTTTTTCCCTCTTTAATAATAAAAAAAAATATCTCATATTCTTATTGAAAAAAAAAGTTTTTTTTTCAATTGAGATATTTCACTTTCTTTCAATCACTAATAATAATCTCCCTCCTCAAAAAATATGAAATACCTAAAACTCTCAAAAAGAAAAGTGCCAAAAAAAAGAACTTATAAAATCGATTCTGATGTACGTTAAATAATTTGTACTAATATATATATATATATATATTCAGATTATTAATAATAAAAAAAAATTTTTTCTTTTCAGAGTGAAAAAATCATTATTGATTATATGGATCGATGGGATAAACATGGTAGAGTAAATCGAAATCGTTTTGTGGAATTAAGTAAAATGGTACCTTATACCGCCAAGCAAATTTGTCAACAGTAAGCTTAATAAATAATTTTGTTTCGTTCTTTTTTTTTTTAAAAAAAAACGAAATTAATTTTTATAACTATAAATTATTAGTTGGTGGAACAAGCTGGATCCAAGGCGTAAGTAAAATTGTATCTTTAATCCTTTTTTTTTTCTTAAAAAGAAGAAACAAAAATAAAAAAAGAATATCTTTTCATTTCATTTCATTCAGTTAATACACAAACACCTTTTACACGAGATGAAAAGGAATACATTTTCGAATGGGTCGATGTACACTTGGAAACAAGTAACAAAAAAATTTCCTGGAAGCTCTTGCAAATGGAAATGGAAGAAGAATTCGGAATGTTACGTTCTCGAAATGATATAAAAAATATTTGGTACGCCAAAAAAAGAAAATTATGTAGACAAGCGCAAAATATGTCCAAACCCAGAATTGAAAGTTTTATCATGGAAACTTTTCCTCCCTTATCCTAATCGATCATTTATTTTCTATTTTTGTTGTTTTTAAAGTATATTTAACGTAATTATACTTTTATTTAGTATAATTATATTTTATTTTCCTATATATATATATAAAAAAAAGAAAAAAAAATCATCAGTATAGTTTATTAATTTTCTTTTTAAACATTCCTTACTAAATACGTACCAAATATATTTTTTTATTTTCCTTCTTATCTTATTTCTTCATAAACTTTTTTATATTTTCTGAGTGACAAATTATAGTAGTCACTAATAACGCTTTAATCCTGTAACGCTTTAATCCTATATTTCTAAAGCCGTTAAATTTTAATAAAGTATGAAACATTAAGTTATAACGTACATGCAAGTGAAAAAAATATTGAATTTACGCAAAGTGTTTATTTTCATAGACGTACTTTTTTATGCCATAAATTATTAAGTTTGCTTTATGGCTCATATAATCATATCTTTCATAACTGTAAAACCTTTAAAGTATACATACTGTAATTATTATTTTTGATTTCTTGTATAAAAATTTTCTAAAAATGATCATGGTTATTCATGTAGTAGAATATGAAATAATAGTAAATCCTCCCGAAAATTAAATAATTTAATTTTCCTTAATTTTTTTTTTTTTTAAAAAAAAAGAGAAAAGATTATTGAAATAGAATCTCAAAATTGATAGAAAGATGAATGTTTGGAGAGCGACTCATATCCACCTGAAAAAGTATAATCTTTTAGCAAGACGTTTTGAATAATACGATTGCTATCAAAGAAGTAAGATATTAATTTATTATCAACTTACGCGCATCACATGCGTCAGGTTGACGACATATATTTTTCCTTGGCTACGCCCCTGTAAAAAGTTTAAATTCGTATTATTTATTTCATGGGGAGTTGGGATTAATAGGGTTTTTTTCCCGAAAACCATGGTATTCCCCTCCCCATGAAATAAATGGATAATCCCCAGGAGCGTGTCACTCATTAAATATACACGTGATAAACTATTTTAACCATTAATATTACTTTTAAACATGATTAATATTTTATAATAGCAATTCTGTCTTTAGATAATAAAAACGAAATTATTATTCAAGTATTAATTAAATACAAATTTTATTAACAGTAATACAAGTAAAAAATACAAATTATTACATTATTATATTAAATTTAAACAGTACTTATAAAAATTAGAAATTTCCCGACTATCAATATGAGACCGGGAAATAAGTAAACGAAGATTCCCGGTCACCTATAAACATAGTTAACCACATGCAAAAAATTAGACTGAAGGTAATCATGGGTGACACTTAGTGCGACAGGGGATTATAATGGAAATAATCCTTTCACGGAAAGTTCCATTATTATTTATGATTATAAAAAATGAGCCTTTAATAATGGAATAAACATGTAATCATGTAATATTAACTTTTTTTTTACATTTAGTCTAGTCATAGTCACGGGCTCTCGGCTCTTGCGCATAAAGCCATGCTTAATGGTTGCTTTTTAGTCAGAATGTTATTCGATGATATAATTTTTTTTTTGATACGCGTCCTATTTGATATTTATAGTATATAATATGATTATTATAATGGATGTTTATGCGTAATTTTTACCCCATTATACAAGTTTAGTACCAATGAAAATTGAAAAATTTTGTAATGTATAATAATTAATAATTTAATCAATGATTTTGCCCCAAAAAATCGGCATTCGAATCATTGGTGCTTAAATTTTATCATGTGAGGACTGCTTACAATGATTGTGTAAATTAACTAAATTAACTTAATTCATTATGATTTATTATAATTTAATGTCAATGAACTATTTATGATAATTCTGGCTAGAATTATTGTCGATCATTTCTTAGCCTTAGTCTTATGACTTTTAAATAAAGGATTTTTTTTCTAATGCTCCATTTAGGCATTTAGAAGATGACCGGCAAGAGATGATATATCTATCGGAAAAAGTATTGATTTAATTTTTAATTTATAATTCTAATTTGGAATCATTATTTCAAATTGATTGATATACGTAATTTACATACGTACTAATATTATCCCCTTTACTCCCCCCCCTTTTTTTTATATATATATATTAATTTAAAGTTCAAAGATTGATTAATGTGATCAAAAATATCCTTAAATGACGAAATTTGAAAGGTAAATATTTAAGAAAGATTTGCGATTTGTCAATGTGTGATTGATCGACGTGGTGTTGTCGTGTGATTAAAATTGTGCATTGTAAAAAATTTAATCATCCTAATTCGATTGAATTGTATTACAATATAGAATCATTTTCTTTAATTTTAAATGTTTAAAATAAATAAGGCATTTATATAATGAGATTTTAAAGATACATTTTCGATTATCAACAAAAATACAAACAAATAATAATAATTTTATCTCATTAATAATAGATTTAAAACTGATCTAATAAAAAAAAAAAATAAAATAAAAGAATATTTAAATACCCAAACATTTCACTTTTCTAAAATATTAAAATTAAAAGAAATTATTAAATTTTTTTTGACAAAGAATTATAATCTCTTTTTTCTCTTTTTTATATATATATATATTTATTTTTAAAATCGATAATGCGCTCCAAAGAAATATTATTTAGAGAAGAAGTATGTTATATAAAATAGTATTTTAAAACAACTAATGTTCTTTAAAATTAGTAATTTTTTTTTCTTGATATGATTTTCATGATTTTCATGATCTTATTTGATCTTCTTGTAGGATAATGTCCTTATCAGGAAATATATGAAAGAATATGGCCATCGTAAAAATCGTTTTGCATTGATTAGCAAATTATTAGATTCGAAATTTAATAATAAACAAATTTCTGAACAGTTAAGCATCTTAACAATTTTAAAAATATTTCTCTTTTTCTTAAAATAAAATAAATAAAATTCTACTTTTTTAATTTAGTTGGAGAAATTCTCTTAATCCGGAGTGTAAATAAAGTTTTGTTCTAATACTTTCTTTCTTACTGTAAAAAAAATTACTAATATATTTTATAAATTTATTAGTATGCCATGAAGAATTTGGATTCTATGAAAAAACAATTATTGATCTTCTGGTTCCAAAATATCAAAAATCAGATAAAATCCAGTGGAAATTTGTAATCGTTGAAATGAAAATTTATTTTGAAAAACTTTATAGCGAAAATAAAATCAAGAATTATTGGTATTCAAAGAATAGAAATAATAATACAAAAGATTCGAAATCGAAAACAAAAACTGTTAAAAGAAATGCACCATACTCAAAATCTCGAAAACAAAACGTTATTTGAAAATGTCGATAATCCTTAAACCCTTTCGATTGGTTATAACTATTTTTTAAAATTATTATAATTATTATTACCCTTGTTATTTCGTTTTATTATTAATCGATTTAATTTTATTTAGTTATCGATTTTCGTTTATATTACTTAAAAATATGTTAAATTCGTACATTTTTATTTACTACTAAGAAAAAAAAATTATCATTATAAAATGTAAAAATGTAAATAGAAATAATAAAAAAATCATTCGTTTACAAGGGGTAAAATCATCTCCAAAAAATTATAACTTGATCATCATGCCCATTGTTTATATTATGCTAATATTATGTTTATTATGCTTGTCAAAAATAAACAAAAACAATTGCGTATTATTATTATTATTGTTGTCAAACATTATTTTTTTTTTTCTTATCGGATTATATTTAATTTCTATGAATGATGACAAAAATGAAATTGCAATCAATGTCTTTCAAAATATCGTTTGCATGGAATGACGAAATAAATTAGGAGCTCCATTGTAAATGTTTCAATTTATTAGCTTATCA
Organism: Glomus cerebriforme; assembly: GCA_003550305.1. Lineage (NCBI taxonomy): Eukaryota > Fungi > Glomeromycota > Glomeromycetes > Glomerales > Glomeraceae > Glomus > Glomus cerebriforme. The sequence goes on from QKYT01000674.1 coordinate 32,266, forward strand.
AGAAAATAGTATTGTTATGCAAATATAGATAAATAAATTACACAAAGACGAGATTAAATTTTTATTTTTTTTTATTTTTGAAAGGTAGAAATAATACAATCTTAGATTTACGATCGTACAACAAACAAAGCCACATTATTTATTCAAATACTAGATTCAAGAAGGTAAGAAATTATATAAAATAAAGCTTCGAAAAATGTACAATCTAAAGAAGAAAAAATTTCTTTTTTTTTTCTTTTCTATTATTATTATCCCACTAAAATTTTTAATTCTAATTAATTGCTTTCTTACTATAATTTCAAACATGGGACGTTATAAAAATCCATTATTCAATAAAGACGTATGTTTAATAAAAAAAATTAAATATTATCGTTGTTATATTATACCTTATTAAAAGAAATGTTTTTCTCGCTTTAGGATAATAAACATATCAGGCTACGAATGAACGAATGGGGACATCATCATGATCGTTTTACAAGGATTAGTAAAACAATGCAAAATCGTACGCCAAAACAAATTTCTGATTAGTAAGTTTTAATTTTTTTTCTATTTTTTTTTTTTAAAGACAAGTCTTAACTTTTTTTTAAAAAAAATTTTATTTAGCTGGAGAAATCATCTCAATCCAAAATGTATGTCACTTTATCCTTTAATATTATTATTTTTTACTTTTTCAATTTTTTAGGATATAAATATATATTTTTCATATATTCTATAGTGTGTCATGAACCTTTATCACAAGATGATAAAGATTTTATTATCGAGCAGGCTCAAAAATATCCACTTATCATTCATTGGAAATTTATTATCAGCGGGTTGGAAAAGAAATCTGGTAGACTTCGTTCCGAAAATTTAATAAAAAATTTTTGGTATTTGACTCCTTTAGCAAAAGAACGAAAAAAAGGAAATTTCAGAATTACCGTCTCGTCTCTTTTAAATTGATCTCCTAAGCGTCTTTTTGGTTTAATAACTCTCAATTACCCTCAAAACACAAAAAAACATAATTAATTTAATTAGGGCTCTGGAAGTTTTCTATATATTTTCTCTTACCTTTATTTTTTGATATATTTTCTTTTCACCATAAAAGTATTTTAAATTTCATCAAAATTACTTCAACACCTTTGTGTAACAATTTTTTGTGCGACACTTTTTTCACATAATATTATTTATTTGTTATTATTATAAAAAAAATAATCTAAAATACAAATAAAAATTTTTTTTTTTATTTACGTGAGGGTATATACGCAATCACATAGCAAAAATGTTAATATAAAATTTAAAATTACCAAAATTGAATTAACGACGAATATTATATTTGATAAATTATAAAATCACATTAATATACAATATATATACGAAAAAATATTAATGAAATTTTTTAAAAAGGGCTAAAGAATGATTATAAAAAGATTTCATCATGAATGTATATGAAAATATATGTTTTTTTATTGCGCATGCGAGATATTACATATATGTAATTTTTCTTTAATGTAAGATACCGTAATTTTTTTCTTGAATAATATCTCAAGTTGAATAGATAAAAATTTACAAAAAAACCATTTAAGTAATAAACCAACTCATTTTTATAGCAACGATGAATCGAATATTTAGAAATTAATTAAAGAGACAATTTTGACAAAGAAAAGAAGCTATGATTAGAAGAGAATAATGAATTGTAGAGATAAAGTCATAGCCGAAAGTGATGGATACCTATCTATGGTTAATAAATGTTTGTATAAATGGACAAATTTGAATGATTCGTACTCAGAAAATCGGAATTTGATTCGAATTAAGGATTCTAAACAGAATTATCAAATTCTAATTTTAGTTTATCTATTTGTGTATAAGTTTCACCTCATTCCTGCTAATTAAAAATGTGTTAATGAAAAAAAGGCTTATGCATGATTGATTTGGCGACAAATAATTTTAAATTATGCAAATTATGAATGTGCGTATCGAGGTACAAAAACGAGCATAAATAGAACCTAATTTGTAATATTACAATGAAAATTTTTTTAATATTATAATTTTACTACTGACATTGTAATATTATACATTTTTAGACTCATTCTAAACAAATCATATGATTCACCTCCGATCAATGAAATTTTGTGTATCGTAAATACCACTGATGTGGTACAAAAGGCCATTGCTTTGAACGTACCTAATATAGGTTATCATTATCAGTACCACGCTTAAAATCTAAACATCCTTGTGTCACGCCATCGTGATATTAAAAATCCACTAAAAGTGTTACACATACATATTTGATCTAGATTCATCAAAATATTGAAAATCATTACAACATTTACAACATTAACCCTTAATTTTCAATTTATTCTTGGAATGGTTAAATTTATCATATCACCTTAAAAAAAAAGATTGATATACTGTAATTGAAGTTTAATTTATACTGGATAAATAATTATTTCAAGTTTCCGCTATTTTTTATACTAAAATGTGTCCATTATGACTATTGAGAAAAAAAAAATCGTATATCAGAATTTAGAATGTTAAAAAAAGATTACTTGTGGCATGATTATCTTTGCCAAAGATCGAGTGCATGATAATGTCATGACTTGAAATCTATCGTTATCAGCTGACACGAATATAAACAAAAATAATAAAACCAAATACAATATCACAATCTATCATCTTTGCGATTAAATTTTTTTTTTTTAAAAAATCAAATTAATTCGCTCAAATTTATCGAATAAACAAATTATTATTTTCTCTTTAAATTATACAAGATGTCCTATTGTAAAATGTCGCAATCCGATGAAAATGTATGTCACTAAGATTTTTCTTTTTAAGAAAAAATTGGTTTGTTAATATATATTTTTTTTATAAGGATATCAGGTATTATATGAAAAAATATGGCCAACGACATAATCGTTTTGCAATAATAAGCAGATTAATGCCGAAATACACACCAAGACAAATTTATAATTAGTAAGTTTTAATTCAATAAAAAAAAGCTGTTTTATTTACGTTCTAAAATTAATGATTTTCTGTTTTTATTTTATAAATTAATTTATTACAGTTGGAGAAATTATCTTGATCCGAAATGTACGTAAATTTATCTTTTAATAAAAAATTTTGTATAATTTTTTTATTAAAACATTTTTTTTCAATAGTATGTCTCGATCACTGCGAGAAACAATTTATCATTGAATGGATTCATGAACATCAAAAATCAATAATTAAATCACAGAAAAAATGTTTTGACTATCATCGTTATCGTTTCGAAATTGAAATTTATATCTTAGCGTCGGGGCAAAATTGTACAGATTATCTCGATCTGGATTGTAGGTAAATTTATCTTATAATAGTTTTTTTTTGATTTTTTTTTGATTAATATTTCTTGATTTTTAGGGGATAATGCGAAAAATCATATTACTAAACGGCCTAGAAACCATCGATTGTCAAGTAATTTAATTCCTTGGAAATGGTTAGTTGATGATTTGAATAATCACTTTAATAAGTGGCATTCTGGAAAAAAAGTCAGGAACTTTTTACAAAAAAAACAAAAAAGTATTTCAAGAAAAGCTGAAAAGAAAATTAGAGCTGAATCCCCCGAGATTTTCCTTCCATCTTCTAATAAGTCTCGCCATCACAACAGTCAAAATTATTATTCAAGAATTTCTATTGAATCTCTTTTAAATTAGGAAATCTCATAATCTAATCTAAAAAAAAAAAAAATATGAAAAATATTTCGGGCACTCACGCACATGACTGACTGCGCTCGGCAAAAATGGTTACACGGATTTTTAGTTAATAAAGTTTGACGAAAATTTTTTGAACTAAATTGTTAATAAAAATATTGAAAACTCTCGTTGAATATAAGTTATTGCAGGCTATATTTAAATATTTAAATATTTTTCACACTATAAAGTAAAATTATCGTAAGACAGTTCTCCAACATGATTTCAAAATATAAATTTCACCTTTCTATTCTAAAATATGTCGCAAATTTACGAAAATTGGTGGAATATTAAGCATCGTCATGATAAATTCACACATAAAATCGTGGTTTTTTCCTTGTCTTTATGAAATTATTTTTATAAAAAATTTTTTTTTTGATTTCGTCTCTTTTTACTAGGTAATGTAAATATTATTAGTATTGACGAAGAAGTACAAAGAAAAATATGCTATTACTGTATGCAGATCGAATTAATGACATAACATTAATTTACGTTCATATATGGCAGCTTGTGCAATTTTACGAACAATATTTAAATATTGCAAATTACAATACAATTGCGTATTATTCTCTTTAGGCTAATCATTAATCAAAGATGAAAATATTAAAATTAATTTTTTTTTGAAAGAAAAGAATATTAAAAGATAAGATTTACTTACAATTTGGATAACTAAATTAATTTATTAAAAGAAAAAAAAAAATCAAATAAAGATTACTTATTGGATAAAGATTTGAGTTGGTGTATATTCGGGATTTTCTTGCTAATCATTACAAACTAATCACGATGTGGTACTTGGTAATATTATTGTCCTACGAGAAAAAAAAGATATTTCATTTTTTTTTTCTTGAATTAATAATAAATAAATAATAATAAATAACAAATAATTAATTTGTTTATTTCTTATTGAACTAACAATACTGTACATTCTATCGAAAATAAATAAGGTTTAATAAATTTAAATTCCTTTCAAATAAGGAAGTAAATAAAAACAACCACTAATCAGCGATATTCATCAACATTACACGAAGGCTAATACGACGATACCTTTGTATTATTACCTTTTTTATAATAAGTAATCTACAGAACGTGGTACAGTACAACATAATGTAACATAATATCAAACAATGCATTCCACGCATACCCCTTATCTTCATTTACAATAAAAAAAATTATCCGGATGATGATGGTCTAGTCTTTTTAGGGCGCTATACTTATCAAATATTTTGTCGTCATTGTTGGCGAATTCTTAAATTACTATGAAGATTATCGGTCATATAAATCTTGATTCTAACCTTTTATAATACCTTTATAATCCTATCGTCTATTGTGAAAATGATATTGTGGGCTGACATCTTATAATACATATGGTAATACTGCAAATAAGTAAACTAAATTTGTGTTATATCACCACTCATTTTAAATTTCAAACATAAATTTTATTTAATAATAAATAAATAATAATAAAAAAAAGATATTTATTGTTCTCATTTACAATTGTAGAAAGTGACTAATATTCTAATTATTTAGGGTTTGGTCGTTTGGGGTATTTATTGTTGACGCATCTATGATTTATTTATTTGCTCTAAATTATTTATATGTACAATGTTAATAATAAATTCATGGATTATATATCTGATATGTGCAATAGTTCTAATATGATCTTTGCAAAATAGAATAAATCTGTTAGACTGTACGTGCATATCTGGGTTCAGATCTAGGAGTTTATCAAATGATAATGATATATTAAATCTGTAATTAACTTCTCCTTTATCTTTAATTGTTCATTAATCACTTCAATCAAAGTTGATTTTATTTCATCAATGATCGAGTCAGTATCGAGTCTCTTGAATTACTTTTGAATATCAATGATTATGTTTTTATCTGTGAATTTTGGTAACAAGGAGAACAGATATGTTTGTATATCTAAAGATTTCAAATTTTAACTCATCATAGATTATTAAAAAATTTGCGTAATCATTTCATTTATCACTGATGGATTCAAGCCATTTCGCGTCCTTTGAGTAACCTATTTCAAAATTGATATAGCAAATGGATGAATGAAATGGTGAATATACTAGAGACCAGGTCTTTATGAAATAAGTAGTCAATGATTCTTTGGCAGAGGTTGAAATATTTACAAACGGTTTCGTCGAGGGAATCTGCATGATCTCTCACTTCAGATATTCACTTGCTCCACCTTTGGTTCTGTTACACAAGCCATTTCGAAACAAGCTACCCACACGCAAAGATAAGTATATGTTTGTATGTTACAATAAATATTTTTTATTTACCATCAGTTTTCATCTAGTGTAAACATTCCGCCAAAAAGAACTAAATCTCCTTCCCTAAACAATTCATTGTATTCATGACGAGCGTTTAAAGCTGAAATCATGGGTCTGGTTAGATATCTTTTCTCTATACGTTTGTAGTTTGAGCTGTTGATCTTAAGCAGATGACGAGAGCAATTACTTCTCCAGAGCCCGCTTCTCTGATAACTCGTCCAGTATTAACTCTAGTTACAAAACTGCTGATAGTTATTCATATGCTGAAACTGCTCGTCCCTATTTATTATTCACTTCAATCGAAGCTAATTTATTTAATCAACGATCAAATCTCTTGAATTACTTTTGAATATCAATGATTATGTTTTCATCTGTTAAATCTTGGTGACAAGGAGAATGGGTGTATTGGTGTATTTGAGGATTTCAACTTTTAACTCGTCATAGAGTATTGTATGATCTATTTCTCATTATAATTTTTTTGTTTTTTATTAGACATTTTAAAAATAAAAAAAAATTAGAGAAAAACCGCAAAAAGGTTCTTTTTAATCATTTTGGATGACTTTCTCTATTTATTTTTTATTCTAAATATCGTGTTTATTCATTAATCACTTTAATCAAAGCTGATTTTATTTTATTAATGATCAAGTCTCTTGAATTACTTTTGAATATTGATGATTATATTTCCATCCGTGAAGTTTTGGAATCGAGTGTTCATTTATGTATTTAAGGATTTCAAATTTTAACTCGTCATAGATCATCATTTTGATTTTATTAATTAATCATTTCAATTAAAGCTAATTTTTTTCATCAATGATCGAGTCTCTTGAATCACTTTATCTATTTGAAATTGTTTGTTCTATCATTAATAATTCCAAAACTATAAGGTAGTGTAAGTAACTGAATGATGTTAAAGTTTTTACAGATTGTGCTTGACCTTGTGCTACAACAATACCCTTTAATGTTTCTTTCTTCATTTTATCTATTTAAATTTTCTTCGATTTTCTTAATTATAAGAAAATCTTCATTATGAATTTGAATTATGTATTAATTGTACAAGTTCTAAATCCACAACTATTCAAGTGGAGTGTATTTTTGTTGTACAAATCTTTATGAATATTTTTTTACTAATATATTCAAGATTATATTGTGTAATATTTTTCATACCACTTTAAAGCAGAAAAATTGATTTTGAAAATAAAAATGGATCCATTAATAATGTAATCTCCAGTATGGTTGATAGGATGATAATAATGTGGTGGTACCGTGGTAACTGTATGCTTGTTGAAATTTGTAAGTGTACGCTTCAAAACTATCGTTTAAATCAGAATCGGAATTATTTGGCGAATTTACATAGTTGCAATATTTATATATTTGGTATTGCTGTACCTTTTTGTAAGGTACTATTACTAATAATTTCGTCGGATACAGAAAGTATATATAAGATAGTCGTGAATGGATGCGGGTAGTATTATGGGTTATATGGTAGTTGCGGATGGTACAGATGATGAGGCATAATACTACCCAACAATACCCTTTGATGTTTCTTTCCTCCAACATTTGAATTTGAATTATGTATTGATTGCACAATTCTATATTCATAATTCTCGTACGAATCTTTATGAATAAATTTATTTTAAAATAAAAACGGTTCTGTTAATAATTGATCGCCAGCAGTATGGTTGGTAGGATAAAATGTAATGACTGTGGATTGTAGTATGGTTATATGGTGGATGTTGATATGGTATAGCATAATGGTTGCGGCCAATATGGTGGTGGTTGTTATTGGTATTGATATGGTAATTGTTGATTATGGTACCATCACATATTTTATGTCCATCATAAAATCTCCTATCTTTGATATGTTATAAGAATTAATGAAACTACATTCATTATGTATTTTGAACTAAAATTTAAAATTTGGAAAGTACAAAAGACCTATCAGTGTCCTAGTGGTTTAGATATAAAAGTTACATTGATTGTTGAGTCATCTGATACACCATCTGTACGAAAGTTGTTTTGCCATGAAGGTTATGGCTTAAAAAAATAATTAACACAAATAAATAATGATTATAAGAATAATTTAATGATGATTTTATTAATTTTTTTTTTAGAAAAAAATACCTCGCTAATAAAAGAACTTTTTATAAGTTTTTAAGCACTACTATAGCATTGCCTCTTAATCAGGCTTATTTAACCAAGTGGCGGAATAAATTTTAACAAAGCCTGGTTATCCGTTCCAAATAATCGTCATAATATTTGTGTTTTATAGATAAAATCAATATTTTTTCACTTGATTCGTCTTTTATCAAAAATCGATTAGGATCACATGCTCTGTACCGCCTTTCCGTACCTGGTTTTCTAACTTGAGGATATATACAAGTCTCGATTTGTTCTTTCAACATGTTAATCATTATTTAGTGATAGAACTTAAATTAAAAAAGGATTAAGTTATGCGGGGGTACGAATAAAAATATTGACGTACGAAAATAAATAAATAAATAACGTATTATTTATATAATTTTTGTGTGAGAGAACACAGTCATTTACAATGTTCTGAATTCGTATTAGTAATTATTTTTTTTTTAATAATGAAAATTATATTTGTGTGACATATGCATGCAGCATTGCCGCATTGCGTTAAGCCGAATACTTATATTACAAAAACAATATAAATAGTAAATCATTTTATCTAGGAAGAGGTAAATTTAAAAATATTGTAAAACGCCACAGAAACCAAACATAATCGATTAGGAAAATTTTTAATGAACTGTATCTTGTAAATCTTAAAAATAATAACAATCAACAACGTAAATTTTTAAAGTTAAATATTTTAAATATTTATCTCAAATAGTTCAGTACTGTCCGTGTAACATGAAACATGCGTAGATTAAAAAAAAGTATAAATTTATTTATTTAATGAAGATATTTTCTTTTTATAATTTCATTTTTTTCAAAAAATAAAATTTCTTAAATAATATTTTTCATTATTTCGTTATGCATAACAAAGAAGTATGTTTAATTAATTTTTTTAAAATATAAAATTTTTTATTACTTTATTAAATATAAATACATATAATTTTGTAGAAAATAAATGAGAATGGACGTCGTAGTGAAGGGAAATCGAGACTTGCGACACAAAAGTGTAATCGGTAAGTTTTATTAACTAATAATAATAATAATAATTTTTTTTTTTTAAAAAAAAAGGCTTTAATTTTATCCTTGTTATAAATTATGATTTAGTAATTTAAGAAAACGAAATTCCTATACAATAATTGAATCACATAATACACAACGCCGCTTTAATTAAGGCATATCGATTTTATACAAAATCAAATATGGCAATTTCTGGAAAATTTAAGCCATTTCAAAATTTACCATTCTGTTCACGTGATTTAACTATAGTCAAATATGACGTCATGTAAATTATAAAAATAAAAAGCACGCACGATGTTTTATGATTTGAAATAATAATGATTAAAGAGACAATTTCGCAAGTGATGAACGCCAGATCAATCGCTAGCTGCTGACATATTATTGTCTTGATTAATTTGCAACAAGCAAGTTGAAATCTTTCTAAACCAATAAAATTCAATATAAAGACTTTGAAAGTAAATTCCATTCATTTCTTTAGAAAATGAATGTTTAGAACTTATTTTTAATGTTATTAACAAAATTCTTTTTATTAACAGTTAATTCTTAGATATAATTGAAAGAATGAAATCTTGATCGATTATTGATTCATTTAAAATGTTATAATTGGTAATAATATGTATGCGAACTTATTATTGATATGATTCCTTCATAATGTTTTCCATTAAAAAAATTTTAGACCCTACGCCAGGGCCCCTGAATACACTGATAGAAACCTCGTTGTACGGAATTGATAATTTAGTTCTTATTGTACGGATATGAAAAGTTGGCTGAAGTTTGGAATACGGGTTTCGATTAATCATTATTTATCTCGTTGTACGGATTTCCAATAAAAATTACCTCGGTGTACAAATTTATAAAAAATTTTTACTTCCTCGTACAGATTTACCCCAGAATTAAAGAGGTTCGATGTACAAAAATCCTGGATTTACAAATTACATTTGAAAAATATTTATTTTGCTTTTTTAAATTCTTTGAGAATGTTGAAGTCAGAAATTAAACTACTACAATTATATCAAAAATCAGTAAAAGAAATTGTTAATATAGAATCAAGAGTTTTGAAAGCTGATGAAGTTATTGAAGTATTGATGAAAACAAAAAACTAATCAAGAAAATCCTAAAATAATAATTTTTAAAAAGATTTTTGTTATGTTCCTTGCACAGAAACTGAATTCTCCAAAAGTTTGGTGTACAGAAATGTGATCTTAACGTTAAGAAAAATGTTTGATGACCTGAAGTTTAATGTACAGATTAATGAAATTGATTTGTACGGAAATGATCTTTGTCTGCGAAAGGTTCATTATTAACAATGTGGCGTATTCAGGGCCCTCCTATGTCCCGCAATTTTCTTGATTTCTTTGGATCTAAATATCAAAATTTAAATTATCCATATATAATATTTTTCGGATTGAATTTCGTCGTTTTAATAAAATTGAAGACGGTCAGGTATGAGTATAATAAAAGGTTAATCATAAAATTTTTCATAATTTCAGTAAAGTAAAAATTTTAAACAATTCATATATTAATTATGCATAATTTGTTCATGTAAATATCATGCACCAATTTTTACAAAATTCATTTGATCATGTGATATAATGAATTAACTAATCTGAATTTTTACCGGTTACTTTATAACTGAATTATATAAATAATATCGGGTCTTGACCTATCTACTCAAAAATTTTGACGTGTTCGTAGTAGTTTGCTATGTAATAAAACCATGTCAGCAGAAACTAATAATAGAAAGTGGCGAAGTCAACCTTGCATTGACTTTCAAGTACCCGAGGCCACAAATAAGGCGTCTATTTTTTAATCTATCCGATATGAATAAGAAAAATTGAATCAGAACATACAACAAAATTTGTTTAAAATTAAAAGAAACTTAATTCCTAGTAAAATTAAAATCCTATTTTTAAAAAGGAAATAGAAATAATGAAAATGTCGTAATCCACCTTTTTTGGCGATTACTCATATGCGCGCATCTTAACCCTAACCCCAAATTTTTGAGTCTTAACCCCAAATTTGTGTAATACAATCATAATGACAGTCATTAAGATTGACAATAGTAGCACTACATATAGGAATTTTGATTGGTTAATTTGAATCGCGATTTTTTTTTTTTAAGCTCTATAACCTTTATTTAAAAACACGTTTAATTTTTTTATCCTTTATTAATAAAATACCGAATCTCCAAGTTTTTTCTTTATTCTTTAATTCTTAAAAATAGTAAGTGAGGTGGGTTTTGTATATTCTATTTTAACTTATAAACATAACTAACATTTCTTTCTTACTTTTTTTTTAGTGGTTTCTTAGACTCAAATTCTTGAAATGGTAAATAGAGGAAAAAGCTTTCATATTTCTTTAGAAACGTAATTTGCGTTCCTTTCTTGCTTTCTTTTTGATGAAGACTTCTGGATCCTTTGAAGGTAAATGGAGGATAGAGTTTTTATGTTTCTTTGATTACAGGAATATAACTAACATTTCCTTTCTTACTTTTTAGCGATGGCTTNACAGATTCTTGATTCTTGTAATTGTAAGTAAGAGAGGGTTTATATGTTTTTAACTTAAGAATATAAATAATGATCTTTTCGGNCATTTTATTTATTTATTTACTAATTACTTTCTTTTTATATTTATATAGAAATTGTTTATTTTGACAATTTGTGGGTTGGTTAAATCAATATAGAAAAACATTATGGTACAAAATCATTTAATCAAAAGTTCTTTCTTTGGATGAGTTTCATTTAATTCTCAATATCCAAAAGTAATGTATTTATATAATTAGTTCAATTTAATAGATGTTTAATAGTAGTTTTCTGTTTAATTTAATTTATTTCTAAATTTGTATTGGAGAGTTNTTAATTTTAAAGTATAAATTATTTAATAAATTTATTACAAATATTTTTCTTCGGAATATTATTATTTAAATAAATAATTTTTTATAATTAATTACATGTCAGATTAGATATTCAATCTCCTCGAATCTTGTCATACGTGAAGTTTTTGATCAGTTGATCATTGTAGTATGATCAATTATACCTATTTAACGTGTTCGATTTAATTTTATAAAAAAAAATTTCAAATTTTTTAGAATACTTTTACCTAATATTTTAAACATGTCTAGTATGTCTAACATCACTTACCCTGCCTCAAATANTATTACACTTAATCAAAATAACACTCGTTACACTTATACAATTATTAAGGAAGGATATTATCCTTCAAGTGATATAATTCATTATACTTCTGCTCGTTCTTGTATTCAGTTCAAGATTCCAGATAATTATTTAGTTCAGACAAACTGGGGTAGAGGAAAATCTAAGCATGTAATACAATGTGAAGTTAGTTATGTAGAAAAAGTACCAGTTTTCAAAATTTTATTTGGAGAAAATTTTCAAGCATGTGTAAAATCTACACAATCAGCATCAAATGCAGCAAATTCTTATTTGAAAGTAAGTGAAATACTTTATATCCGATATAAATTTTTTATTTAACATAATTAACATTTAATTTTAAATAGATAAAAAATCCTAATACTCAAGCTAAACTTTCAGGAATCCATGTATTTGGTCTTAATATTCAAGAATTAGAAAGAGAGCGTGAAAGAAAACATCGATCTCATCTTNTCAAACCTTTTAATAAGCTAAGCAACTCCATGAAATCTAAACGAGCACATGTATTTANTAAACACTTGGAAGTTAATTTTAAAAATACAGTAACTAAATGTTTTCATCCTGATGATCATCCAATGCTTCAAGAAATTANCTTTACCATTCAAGATAAAAGTTTTCAAGTTAATTTTGGCATTCAAGATAAAGAAAAAGAAAATCAACGAAATGAGGCATTTACTAAAGTGATTGATCAAGGACCTATTGCACGAGATTCATACCGAAGTTTAACAGCACTTCAGTCTGATTTANCANGTGAAAATGCTATTTTTAAAACCAAAAAAAGAATTAATGAAATAATGAATCAAGCCATTCCTATATTAATTTTAAATATAATGGACTTGCAATCTTCCATTCCAACTAATGAAAATTCAGATAGTAATGATCCANAAATTATAGAGGAAGTTTTAAAATATGTTGGAAAGGCTGGATATCGCAAAATTAAAGACATTTTACTTTTTATACTTCCAGATCTTGTAGAACAATGTGTTCTTAATCCTGATGTTCCAATTATTCATTTGCGCATATCTGGGGATGGGAGAAATGTTGGCAGAAAAGTGAAACATGTAATGGTTACATGTACCCTTTTAGATAATATTTCAAACCTTCAAAATGCCGATTACCATTATACTATTATTTTATATCCAGGCGTTGAAGAATATGAAATGCTACAAAAAGTAATGGCACCGATGATTAGTGAATTAAATGATTTGGTAGTAAATGGATTAAGAGATTCAAATGGAAAAATATGGACTATTAAACCATATTTTAGTAGTGATTGGAAATTTTTGGCAATTATTCTTGGTTTTAATGCTCCTAATGCAAATTACTTTTGTCCTTGGTGCTTATGTAATAAAAAAGATATTGGAAATAAACATAAGATTTGTATAATTGAAAAAAATATGGAGCAAATTGAACCAGCTTTTTTCAATAGTCATTCATTAACAAAACCACCACCAGGTCATATTAAACCTCCTCTCCTTCGTATGATTCCTTTGGATCATTATGTTCCAGATGAGTTACATATAATGCTAAGAATATGGGATCGGTTATGGCTTTTAGTTCTTCAAGAACTCAAAATACAAAACAACTTTAATAATTCAATTAGAGCAATTATTATTGCTGAAATGCAAAGAATTTCTGTTACATTTCAATTCTGGCAAGATCAAGGGACACAAAACTGGGCTTTTACATCATTAATGGGAGGTGATAAGGAAATTGTTTTAAAAAGCTTTAATTTTGGAGTAATTTTTAATGAAGAACGTGCATTTTTAATTAATCATTTATGGAGAGACTTTTATCAACTTTACAAAAATATGAAGAGTCAAGAAACTAATCCAATTCATTTTGCAAACCAAGCAAAACAATGGTTAGATTTATTTCTTACACCATCTCAAGGTGAACCAAATACTGTCACTTTTAAAATGGGTCTTTACCGTCCAAAAGATGTAACACCATATATTCATATTTTGGTTCATCATTTACCTGAATTTATGGAGAAGCATCAGAAGTTTGGATTAAAAGCTTTTTCTTGTGCTCCAGTAGAAAAGAAAAACCATGATCAAGTTTCTGCTTTTTTTCGAAAAACAATGAAAGATGGTGGAAAAGGAACAGAAAGAAAATCTGCTATTTTTGAGATTTTACATTATGAGAACCGATCAATGTATTTTACTCAAAAAGGTACTGCAGATAAACATCCCAAACCACAACATATTCATATTAAAGATTAAAAATTGGTTAATTTTTTTACTCTTTTTTTATTTTATTCATGGAATAATACATTTGATAATTAGATCTATATACATACATTCAAAATTTTAGTATAATAAAATTGNTTTGAAAAAATAAATCTATTTAACGAATATTCTATTTTTAATAAGTATATACAAGTTTCTATGATAACTAGATTTGTTGAGTACAAAAATTTAAATATATATATCCTGCTAAAGTTTTATTTTTTTTGGCATCTTCTTTACTTTTCTTACATTTCCATTCAACTGTTAATTTAGGTAATTTAAATTTTTTTAATCTATTTTTTGGAATTCGCTTTCCATTTTGATTAAAAATATTTTCTTGGTTGGCCTCTACTTCAGCTTGCGCATCAAATAACATGACAAATGTTTGTTGGTCATTATCAAAAAATTTACGTCCCCAATTTGGATTATCTGATAAAGAAAAATCTGTTAAAATACAAGAAGATTTAATTTAAATGTCTGAAAATTATATAACTAATTTCTTACCAAATAAATTAGCTACCTGTGTATATGCATCAGAACCTTGAAAAAAACACTTATAACTACCTGATCGAAAGTTATAATGATGAATATAACCTTCAAAGACTCCAAAAAACAAACTTTCCAGACAAGGAAAAGAAATAGTTTGTCTACCCGACTGAGAAAAATGGTCCTTTAGTTTGCTTTGAATAACATGAACGAGTTGTCCTTTGAACTCTGTTATTGCTTCTGAGGGTAGTACATATAATCCTTCACGTCGTACATTATATTTTTGTATAATATTTTTATGACGAGTTAATCCAGATTGACTCTTGTATGAAGCTTTACAAATAACACATTCATAGTGTTGTAAAGNGGAAGGTGGTGAAAGAGGCGGAGTGAGAATAGAAACGGTGTGATGTGAGTTTTGAGAAAAAAAATTGACGTTACTGCACATACTTTGCAAAATAATATTGTAATAGTAATATATTTAATATAAAAAAACTTCTGGGAATTCCAATATTTTTTACTTGTCAAAAGCACTTGGTTGAATATTGGAACGATTGGTTAGACATTTGAAGGATTGGTTTGACTGTTTACGCGTTAGAACGATTGGTTAGATTAGTGATAGATTATAGTGAAAAATTTTTTCGTTGATTATTTTTAGGGTAATTTTGCATCAGCTGATAAATCAGGTGGCAAATCTAGCAAATCACAGCTGCAGGAATCATCTGATCAGTGACCTTAAAAAAGGCCCAATTAAGATGATACGCGCATATGTGATAATTGGTTCTTGAAATTCAGGAGTTGCATCTTTGGTCTTGCATTTTCTTTGTTGTTGATCCTGTTATTAATTTTAACTACCTTGATTTAGTTGAGAAATATTTTTTAAGGGAATATTTTTGAAAATTTTTTTCATAATATTGGTCAAGTCGTTTATTTACGAAACTGTTGGTAATTTTACGATATTGTTTATAAGAGTCTGTAAGTAAAGGTATATTTTACAACTATTTTAAGAAATATTAATAATAATACAGTATGAAAAAAAAAAAAATCCTCAAAATCTCATATTTTCTATATGATACCGAAATTCCTTTGACGGACTCAAACAATTTTCAAGTAAACAAAATATAATAGCTGATCGCCAAACACTTTGACCACAAAGCACTGCTCAGTGAGTGCTCACTGTCAAAAGAAAGGTAGGTTTATATTTTCACAACGACGAGTTTTTGCGGTTTTATCCCATGGATCTGCTCAACTTGTACTGAATAAGCGTGGGTGAACGCTCTAATAATACTCAAGTAATTTATGAGCTTATTGATCATAAGCTTAACCTATTTTATTTATTAGATGGTAGAACGGAAGCGAACGAAGTGAATTTAACTGAAGTAACATCGAAAAAGAAAAACTACCCGACAAGGTAAGTTTATACTAGATATATCAATAATTTATTTATTTATTTTTTATAGTACATTTACTAAAAGAAGTTATTTAATTTTAGCAAACAAATTAAATCTCTTTGAAAGCAAATTTGATGAAAACGAAAATCACAAGAAAATAATTTTATGAAAGCTAGTGATGATAAAAACGGAAATTATCATTTTAAAAAAACAAAACATATACAGTATCTCATTTCTATGCAACCGGAACAATTTACGTCTTTATTACAAAATGGAGTTTTTAGCAAATGTTAACGTTAAAATAAATCTTACTATATTAAATTTGTATATGTATTTAGCGTATTATTATATCGATAAATTAGTTATGAGAAGACGCTGTATAGCTAATAAAAAAATCGGTCTATGAAAAATCCACATAATCCTATGATCCTAATAAGAACGATAACATAATATACTGTAATACTATTAATAATATACAGTAATAATGTATAAAAGATTTAAGGAATACTGCATAAATATAGCGTGAAATTTTCATCTAGTCAATAAAATTTTTAAGAATACTTTATGGTGAAAAAGAACATATATCAAAAAATAAGGTAAGAGAAAATATATAGAAAAACTTCCGGAGTCAATTAAATTAATATTGCTTTTTATATTTTGAGGGTAATTGAGAGTTATTAAGCCAAAAAGACGCTTAGGAGATCAATTTAAAAGAGATGAGACGGTAATTCTGAAATTTCCTTTTTTTCGTTCTTTTGCTAAAGGAGTCAAATACCAAAAATTTTTTATTGTATGTTCGAAACGAAGTCTACCAGATTTCTTTTCCAACCCGCTGATAATAGATTTCCAATGAATGATAAGTGGATATTTTTGAGCCTGCTCGATAATAAAATCTTTATCATCTTGTGATAAAGGTTCATGACACACTATAGAATATATGAAAAATATATATTTATATCCTAAAAAATTGAAAAAGTAAAAAATAATAATATTAAAGGATAAAGTGACATACATTTTGGATTGAGATGATTTCTCCAGCTAAATAAAATTTTTTTTAAAAAAAAGTTAAGACTTGTCTTTAAAAAAAAAAATAGAAAAAAAATTAAAACTTACTAATCAGAAATTTGTTTTGGCGTACGATTTTGCATTGTTTTACTAATCCTTGTAAAACGATCATGATGATGTCCCCATTCCTTCATTCGTAGCCTGATATGTTTATTATCCTAAAGTGAGAAAAACATTTCTTTTAATAAGGTATAATATAACAACGATAATATTTAATTTTTTTTATTAAATATACGTCTTTATTGAATAATGGATTTTTATAACGTCCCATGTTTGAAATTTATAGTAAGATAATTAAAAATTTTTAGAATTTAGCGGGATTAATAATAAGAGCAAAGTAGCATTTTACATAAAAGTAATCTTTAGAAAAATCTATAATTTTCTCAAACAGTCAGTTAACAGTGAGGGAAGAAAATTGAGTATCCATTATTTATATCATTTTGTAATTTTTCAAATCACAGCACAGAAAATTTTTTCTTTGATTTGTGTTGCATGTAACTCGATTTTTTTGTTCAATATCTTTATAAATCAAATTTTTAATAAAATTTGATGTTTTATTATAAGTCGATGCCATAAAATAATTTATTGTTTCTATAAATATACGTTTTTTCTTCATAGAAAACGTTATTAAGTGTTACTTATTATGTATTACCTGCGAAAGACAATCATTTTTATTATCCCTTTTTTGATTGTCATACTTTCTTTGATTGTAATGAATTATTTCGGTTATACAAACATTTAATTACTATAAGTATATTATTAAAATTCCTTTTCTTTATTCTTTAAAAAAGTTTATGAAATATATTGGCTGCTACGGTCAAACATTTTATAAAAATGGACATTTACAGTAAATGGAATAGTGATAAAATAAATTAAATATAGCTTAGAACCGTTAAAACTTAATTCTAGCCGGCGTTAACTTTGGCCAGAATTAACATACAGTAACTTTAATTGATTTAAAAAAAAAATTTCGATAAATTTTGGCCAGCATTAAAATTTAACCGGAATTAAGTTAACAGATGTCTCACGTCTTAACCGGTTCCAAGCTCTAAACAGCTGATTGGATTTAACAACTTGCATCAAGTTTTCGTTCAATATCATCTCTGGTAAAAACGTCTTTGAGACTGCTTTTGTCTACTGACTTGTTATTAACCTGCCAAAAGGCAAAGGTCCAGGTTCTTATAATTACTATAAACATTAACTTCATCTTTTATCTTGTTCCAGATAAGGACCTTG
Organism: Glomus cerebriforme; assembly: GCA_003550305.1. Taxonomy (NCBI): domain Eukaryota; kingdom Fungi; phylum Glomeromycota; class Glomeromycetes; order Glomerales; family Glomeraceae; genus Glomus; species Glomus cerebriforme. The sequence continues at coordinate 50,981 of QKYT01000674.1, forward strand.
AGGCCTCCAATATTCAATTTACTACTCTTCCATTAGTAATGTCAATTTCATTATTTTGAAGAAAAGTGATTTATCTAATATTAACAATGATTATTTTATTTACGATGTTTATAATTCAGGGTCAATTTTTGCAAATGAGTGTTGCGGCTGCAACAATTTGGCAACAAATGATGCGAATACAACTATGATAAAATGAAATAAGCATAGTAAACGAAAATCTGGTGAAATACTTACGGCACAATTACGAGATTATATATGCCAATCTCTTTATAATGAGTCGTATGTTTATAAAACTGACACACCTCTTAATGGTGGTGAACTTGTGAAATTGATCCACCATGAAACCTTCAACATCTTATAATCAAGTTATTTTTAGTTTTATCACATACTACCAGATGTGAACGCGTTTGGTCTATTTGTGGCTGGATACACAGAACACATCACAAGAGGATTTTAGTGAAAAACCTTGATGCAATTGTGCAAATTCAGTCCTATTATATTGCTAATTATAAATCTGAATTATCATATTGCGGCAATGGGCATTCTGAAATCAAATTTTAAAGAATGCAGATTTGTATGAAGAAAAGAGATAAATTTGGAAAAGGTTATGTCTGAAGCTAATTTAAATAAATAATACATGAATTGATGATAGTTCATAAATATAAATTTTTTTTTTTTGATATTTTACAATAGTTTTGATAATTGTTTTTCTGAATCTTCTGAAGTTGAATTAGTTGAATTGCAATTTTGCAATCACGATCCTTCACGATCTCAGACGAAAAATGAAGTTCCTACATTTACCTCTTTATATTCCCTCTTCAAAGAGTCCGGAATGAAGTTTCCAATCTACTAAAAATAAAAATAAAAATAGAACGTTAGAAAACGTTCTTAACGTTAAAATAGAACTTAAACATTTCCTCGATAAACTAAATTATCAAAATTACCTTATAAAAAAGAAAAGAAAAAAACGATAGTTAAAAACAAATCCCCTCTTTGAAATTAACCTTCTAAGATATTCAAAATGAAAATTAGCTACAAAAAAAACAAAAGGAATGTTAATAAATTTCTACCAGCATTCCATTATTAAATACCACTCCCAATTTACCTCCTAAGACCATTTCAAATAATCCGGAGATCCAAGGCGTCAAAGACGAACCCTACAGAAAAACAAAAGCAAGTTCCTAAAAAGTCTACGATTTACCTTCTAAGCCGTTCTGAAAGAAATCCAGAGGTTTCTACAAAAAAAAATGGACCTTTATAAAAAGCATTTGTGTGCATACTGCGACCATCTTTACTAAGTTAGGTTTTGGGATATTGGCATAAGTCTGGAATTTTGGCGTAGGTTTGGGATTTGGAATTTAATATTTTCTATCTCTTTAAAACATTTATATAGCTTACTATTTTTTACATTCAGTTATATTTGGTTTTGATTATTATACTAGTACTATATAAATCACAATTGGAATAAAATTTTAAAATTTTATATAGTATAAGTTGAATAAAAAATTTTTTTGTCAATGAAATGACTTATCGGTGAAACGTCTGCCGGTAAAGTGAATGCATATACCTACAGTATATCTATATCTATATTTATACTATGCTTATACATATGAGCAATCACCAATGGAGGTTGAATAAGAATTTTGAGCCTACTGTACTAAAAACAAATATCTATTTGTGGCTGATTTTCAATACAATACATGTTTTCTTTCGTTAAAAAACAATGACAGTTTGTTTAATCATCAGATTTTGGCAAAAACGTCATACTGAGATCAGTAGATTTTGGCTAAATTTTGGCGCAGCTGATTGGCTATTAAAAATCTTTATTTTTTTAGTATTGCTAAATCTCACCGTCGATGATTGTCACTACCAGTGATTGTCACCGCTTAATTCTGGCCGAATATGATAATTTCGGCCAGAGTTAAGATACTTGTAAAGAAAATGTAAAAATCAAATTTGTATGTTTTCCTCAAAAACTAACTAAACTACAGTTTTTCTAACCTTAGAAAAACTTTTCTATTCACAAATTTATATTATTATTCGGTTAATATATTAGTCGAAAATTCAAATAAAGTAAAAAAATTTCATGTGCGGTGATGATCACCGTCGGTGACATTTAGCAAAATTTTAGCTATGTTTAAAGTGATTTTAATTTTTAAAAAATTTAAAAAATTAAAACCATTAATTTCTCATATGATAGAGAGTAAAAATAACCTTGGTTTTTATAATTTAAAAATTTACTAAATGAGTTTTATTTTAAGTTCATTGAATTGTAGAGATTTTGTTCAATATTATTCAATTTCAAAAGCTATTAAGATTGGACAAATTCAATCTTTGTACATACAGTAATCGCACCTTATAGGTTAAATACATCAATATTCAACGTGTTTATATGTCCGTTGATATAAAAGAAATGGTTTTATCATCTCCAAACACTTGCACTAATTTCTGAGAACGAATTCATCCAATTTCATTGTGTCACAGTCACCAAATGTTCCATTCGTCCATAATAGTAAGACAAGGTGCTTATCACAGCAGCATGATACTACAAACCGTGAATAAATAAGAAATGATTTCTTCTATATTGCAATGTGAAAATGAGGTCTGTATTATTTTGTGTTTGTGTTTCTTGTTTTTCCATTCTAAATTAAACTTTTTCCTATTTTCAAATTATAGTATTTTTTTTTATTGATTTGTTATGTGATGGGCGTAACAATTGTAACATGTATAAATATAGTAAATATAAACTAAAAAATTATTTCAAATAGCTAAAATTAGTAAAGAATGGATTGTATTTATTAATTGTCGAGGGTTTCGTATTACAAAAATTTGCATTTAAAAAATTCCTATTTTTGTTATTTTACTTCCGAATTATTGATGAGTATCCTGTATAACTACAATATAACAATATTCTATTCAAATTAGTTCAAATTCCACGTTAAACTTTTTTTTGGCATGGTTTAATATCAAATCTATGGGAATAATAATAGCTGTATTTCCTGTATTGACACCAATCTTAGTTCCTTGTAAAATTCCCCACAGACAACCATTTTCATCAAAAACTGAAGCGCCCGAATCACCACAAACACCTATATATGATAACAAATGAATTATGTGCAAATCTGATAAAAGATGAAATTTCGGTTCAATACTTACCAAAGTTATTAAATAATTTACTTTGTTCGTCACCACTTCTATCAATAGATTCAACAATCAAGGCTTTGAGTGGTTTACCACCAACTCGGAAATCATCATGCCTAATTGATTTATATCTATCATGTACAAGTCCATAGGTGTGTGCTGTCTTCCTACCAACCTTCTGAACACACACACGATCTGTTATATGATTACTCACCCCACGTTTGAGGTAAGTAATATTAATGTCGGTATGAAATGGTCTGTTATTAACATGATTTTTTCGCTCATTTTTGATCTCGCAAAAAGCATAGTCAATAATATTGTCACGTTCATCAACACCATGATGATAATACTTACTGACTACAGCGATATGATCACCCGTGACACCCTTATTATTCAGAAAGAATTAGCAGTCAAATAAAGAAAAGTTCAAAACTTTACCTACAGTGGCGCTCAAAAGTTTTGCATCACCTGAAAAAAAAAATGAAAATCATGATATCACATGATCTAAAGCTCATTGGCACCTGAAATAAAGAAATCTAAAAATAGAATACTAGAGTTACCTAAACGTATAAATTTATTTTAAATTGATTGGTTACTTTTTGAATCACATGACATTAAGTCACAAACTAGCGATGCATTTCTTTTGATCGCTTGAAAATTTTTAAAAAAATTAAAATTTTTAT
>QKYT01000675.1:14965-27911 GCA_003550305.1 Glomus cerebriforme
GGACTTTCAGCTTTCAAACAAGCTATTCTGTATACAGATTAGTGCGATCATCATGATGCAGTGACCAATTTTTTAATTCCAGTTTTTTTTGTAATACACTGTAAATGCCAAAATAGAGCAGTTTTATTCATCATAATTCCAAATATTTCTTAATTTATATTTTTAAAGAATTTTTTATAATTCAATTACCAATTAGTACACTACTTGCTTTTTCTCTAATTTTAAATATGTGTAAATTATTTTTATATTTAAAGTTATTTAACCATCCTTTTAATATTAAAAAATTATTAATATTAAATAATATAGCATATTCTTTTAGAATATTATAATTATAGTAACAATAATACTAAAATAGATAGTAGGATAAATGATCTAGAATTAGATATTATTAATAATAGTGTAAATAGATTAGATACAGGTAATTATGGATATTTAGATAGACAGTTTTCAGGTATTAGCTTAGATAATCATATTGGTATTGGATCAGAAGATATTAAATAAAATGTAAAAGCTAGTTTGTACTAAGAGGTATTTGTTTCAATTTTTACCTTAACAAATTTAATTTTTCACAGAATAAGTTATATTTTTTTAATTATAAAGAATATATGTGATTTATAGAATATATTCATTTTTTGATATTAATATAATAAATGCATTTAACTTGTCTTAAAAAAAATATATATAGCAAATTCTTTTACTTTTTCTTAAATGATAAGTCTACTAAAAACTAAATCTTTTAAAATTTATTAGTCTATCCAAATACTCTTTATTTCTTCTATTTGTGAATAATAATTATGAAACTTATTTGCATTTGATAAAGTAGTATCAACAGAAAACCAATACTCAGATTTTTTTAAAATATCAGAAACTGTATTATCAAAAATTTCATATTCTTTTACTAGTTGAATATCAATAAGTTTTAAATCTCATTATTTTTCATAAAGATCTTTTTTTTAAGCAATGTTAAATATTTTCTTTTTTATTTTAAAGGTTATTTAAATTATTTAATAAGAAATATTTTTTAAANGTATTATCAAAAATTTCATATTCTTTTACTAGTTGAATATCAATAAGTTTTAAATCTCATTATTTTTCATAAAGATCTTTTTTTTAAGCAATGTTAAATATTTTCTTTTTTATTTTAAAGGTTATTTAAATTATTTTTAACTTTTTCTATTTTTATATAAATAAAAAATATGAAAAAAAACTAAAAAAAAAAAAGATTTTAAAAAAAAAATTATTAAGTGCAAAAATTATTTGTATCATATGAATCCAATTTTATTGGTTTATTTATATATATATTATCATATGAATCTGATGTAATGGAAAGCATTTAGCTGTTAAAAACTCTATTTATAGAATGTTACAAGTTATTTTAAAGTTTATAAAGTAATTAAAAATAAAAAAAATATATAAAAAAAATTAGTAGTAAAAGTTCAGTTAAAATAATTAATAAAACTAAATAACTACTTTAAGCTTATAGATAGGATTGCTTATTTAAACTCTTCTAAAATTCTGTACTTAGTTTCACTAAATTTTTACTATAGTTTTATTATAGGTTTGCAAAGTTTATTAGTTTTACTATTTTTAATAAGTTTCAACTAGTGTTGTTAAAAGTCTGGTTTGGTCTGACTTGAGACCAAAGTTAAGTCAGACTGATAAAATCTCAAGTCAGACTGGATTGAACTGATGGATTATTCAAGTCAGACCAGATCAGACTGCTGTGATTTGAATTTACAAATCGGATTGATGCAAGCTAAGCTGGATCAGACCGTGGGTTGATTAATAATTATAGCCAATTAGGTTAGCCATTTTTTTTTGGTATTTTAATTTTCCATTTTCATTTTTGTCTTTCATTCATCTCTATTCTTTTTTTTTAGGAATTCAGTTGGGCTTCTTCAGGAATATAGGTAAAGTTAAAAAATTTTTTTCATTTTTGTTCTTCTTTTCATTTTCATTCAAACTTTACTAATGCTATTTCCTTTCTTTTCGTCTAGGTTTTGGCTGTATTCTTTAAAGATGACGGGCAGGTATGTTAGAATTTTTTATTGTTTTCATCATTTTGAACTTTTATACTAATGCCATTCATTTTCTTTTTTTTTTTTTTAGGATTCAGCTGGCTTCTTCAAGATGACAGGTATGCTGAAATTCTCTTTAGATTTCAGCTGGACTTAGTGCTCCGAACAGTTCAGTTTAGTTCAGTTCTTAGACTGAACTGAAAACTTCAGTTTGGTTCAATTCTAGAATCGGAACTGAAAAATTTGGTTCAGATCGAACTGAAACTTAATAAAAAAGTGAAAAATGTGAAAATTTGAATAATTTGGCATGCACTGATCCATAAAATATGAAATATAGCTCATTCAAATCGTCTCAACAAGACGCTTCGAATGGTAGTAAAAGCAAAATTCTAGCATCGATATTTCGTTCGCTATCAACAAAAACGTAAATTTCTTTAATGATGCTAGAGACATGAATTTAGTGTCATTTGACGCGTCTCAATGAGATGATTCCAATGAGCTATAAAATGTCAATATTGGATTACTAGAAGAGAAGTAAACTCACCAGTTCCAAAAATTCAGAATTTTAAATTTCAAAAATTTCAAAATGCTGATTCCGACTTTATATTTAATATTGTGCACCATCCAGTGATCCAAATTTGATAAAACATAGCTTGTTAGAATCATCTATTCAAAACGCAGTGAATGGTACTAAATTCAGATCTCTAGCAGTAATATATCAATAGCTAATTGTGTTCTAATGCTTTTATCTAATACATCATTAGTGGTGATTGATGAATTAATTCCAGAATATTAATTTTAGTACCATTTGATGCGTCTTGAATAGANNATTCCAACAAGCTATGTTTTATCAAATTTGGATCACTGGATGGTGCACAATATCAAATATAAAGTCGGAGTCAGCATTTTAAAATTTTTGAAATTTAAAATTCTGAATTTTTGGAAATGGTGAATTTACTCCTCTTCTAGTGATCTAATATTGACCATTTTATAGCTCATTGGAATTGTCTCATCGAGACGTGTCGAATGACACTAAATTCATGTCTCTAGCATCAATACTTCATCAGCAAATCGTACTTAAAGAAATTTACGTTTTTATTGATAGCGAACGAAATATCAATGCTAGAATTTTGCTTTTACTACCATTCGATTCGTCTCATTGAGACGATTCGAATGAGCTATATTTCATGTTTTATGGATCAGTGCATGCCAAATAATTCAAATTTTCGCATTTTTTACTTTTTTATTAAGTTTCGGTTCAATCTAAACTGAATTTTTCAGTTCCGGTTCCAGGAACTGAACTGAACCAAACCAGAATTTTGCTGGTTTCAGTTCGGTTTCCAGTTTGAATCAGAACCGTTCGGAGCACTAACTGGACTCTTTAAGACGGTGTGTAAGATTCTACTTTCGGTTGGACTTTTCAAGACTATAGGTATTCTTCTTTTGTAGGGTTTCTTCAGTTTTGACATTGGATACTTTAGTAAGTTTTGTAACAAAACTTACAAATAATTTTTGTTTTTTAAGAAACATTTTACTAATGTTTCATTATTTCTTTTTTGTAGATTCTAAGAAGATTCGATTTGGGATACCTGGAAATTGGAATGGTAAGTTTCTTTGCGAAACTTACCATTTTGTTTATTTTTTTTAATTAGAACTATTTTTTAATCTTTCTTTCATTTCTTTTTTTAGAATTCAGTTTGGATGATGTAGATGGTAAGTTTCGTAACGAATTGTTACAAAACTTTAAAATTTTTTACTTTTTTTTTATTAGAAACGTTTTTTAACATTTGTTTCATTTCTTTTTATAGGATTTAGCATCTTGAGTTTAAGATGATGAGATGGTAAGTTTCACAATAAAATGTTACAAAACTTTACTTTTTTTAATTAGAAACATTTTCTAACGTTTCTTTTATTTCTTTTTTGTAAGATTCAGCATTTTGAGTTTAGGATGATGATTAGCAAAAGAAGAAATAGATTAGGTGATCGTACAATAGAAGCATGTATATGTTTAAATTCTTGGATAGCAATATTAGATAATTAGAAAATATAAATATGATTATATTTTTTAATTTATATTTTTTAGTACATATAAATATATAAATATTATATATTGTAATAAATAAAATTACATTTATAAATATTTTAAATTGTAAAATTTGTGAAAATAATCATCAACTCATCAATCCCATCAACTTCAAGTTGGACTGGACTGCAACTTGAAATTTTTCAAGTCAGGCTGGACCACAACTTTGAAATTTCAAGTCAGACCGAACCATAACTTAAAAAACTTTCAAGTTATACTGGACTGACCCCATCAGTCCAGTTCGGTCTGGTTCAGTTCAACTTGAACTTAACAACACTAGTTTCAACAGATTTTACCTTTCATCAAATTTTACTAACTTTTAAATTAAAAATAGGTTCACAAATAGGCAATTGCAAAATAATTCCAATTTGTAATATTGCAAACAATTATTAAGATCTGATTTTGCAATTTTAACCAAAATTAAAACTAAAATTATATATTATAAATTTATTAAAGTATAACTCTACTAATATCAATATTAGAATAATAAAATTACCATTATTCAAAACCTTTCATTGAGCTAAATCAAATGGTATAAATTTTATTAAAATCCAATTATTAGATCATAGTTCATTTTCAAAATTTGTTAAATATTTATATAGTTGTATCTCTGTCAATATTGATGTTAGAAAATGATATTTATACTATTCGATTTGTCTTAATAAGAGGATTTGAATGGTATAAATTTTATTAAAATATAATTACTAAATCTTGAGTAATTAGTAATTTTGTATTTTATATAAATCACGTGATTGGAATTGCAGAATTGCGAATTACTATGTACAATTTAATTCAAAATTCTGCAATATTGCAAATTTGGAAAAATAATTGCAGTATCATCTTTAATTTTAATTTAATTTTATCAAATTACTATATTTTGTTATTTCACTTATTTGCTAAATTCTCTAGTTTCACCAAGTAATCTTACTTATAGAACTCAAAATTTAGGTTTTTTCATTATAATATTTGTAATTTTTAAAGTGTAAATAATATTTATTAATAATTTTTATTTATTGTTATAATACAGGTTTTGCTTTTTACTTAAAATATAAAGTATTTTTTTTATAATTTTTACTATACTAATAATTCTTTTATTTTTAAAATTCTTAAATTTCCCAATTTTCCAATTTTAAAATCCTTCAATTCTGAAATCTTCAATCCTAAAATCCTCCAATTCTGAAATACTTTAATTTTCAGATTTCAGATTATCTTTAGATTATCTTCAAATTATATTTATTTTTATTACTTAAACTATTTTTATCTTTAGCTATTTTTATCTTTTTATTTATTATCCGGAGCGAAGCGAAGGACTATATATTTTTATGCGAGGTGATAACTATTATGATCACGTGGTGATTTTTGTTTGTCCGGTCACGTACCTTAAATTTGATTGATTGATAATAAATAAATATTGATTACTAAAAAATAAAAATATGCACTCCGGACTTAAAATGGTTTCCATTTCCTAGTAATTATATATTACATCATCTCTTATATAATGTCTAATAGGCAATTATAAATTATTAACTATATTTTAAGTTACTATTTTTTTTATCTACTTTATGTCATTATACCAAATTATTTTTACTATAATTGATTTAAAATTTAATTTGTTATAAGATTCTATTAATAAGTTTTAGTATACCAGAAAGATTTAATTTAGTTTCAGGAAAAAGTTCTGATATAAGGCCAGTTTTGGTAAATTAGGGATCTATTAACTAAATTTTACTATGTACTAAATTAAAAAATGGCAAATATATAAAGAAAAATAAAACTAAAATGATAAATAATACAAATTTTTAAAATGTGAAAAATCTAAACAAAATTATTACTAAAAATTAACCATTCAAGTAAAGATATTTTAAAAGTAATGTAATATAAAAAAAATCCAAAACTAAAGATTTTTATAAATGTTATATTTATAATGAATACTATATAGTTAACTATCTAAGAAGGGTCTTATTTCAGTCACTACTCTGAGAATTCATATTACGTAAGTGCAACGAGCAATGCTTTTCTTTTAGAGGGTATATATATGATACCTATATCACTTTTGTAGTCTGCCTACATGCATAGAATTACTGAATTTATTTCAATAAAGATGGTTAGTATTTCATCTCATCTTCAAAAAAAAAATGAATACTATATAATTAAAAAAATTTTATATAAATTAATTAAAATTGTGTAACTTAGTTATGTAATATTACGCGAAATCAATTTTATTTCCTATGAAAATTGGATAAAATAGTCGTACAAAGTTATACAAATTTCCAAAAAAGGAAATCGATATACCTACTCATAATTCTGGCCGGAATTAATAGAATTAAAATACTGTATTGTAGAATTTTTGCCTAGAATTATAAGTTTGATAAATAAATTTGGCAAAGCAACTAGTATAACTAGTATAACCCAATAAAATTCTATTTCTTATTATTGTTTATATTTCAATAATTTTATTAAATAAAATATGCTGTTAAAAAAAAATTCTATTTCTTATTATACTTTGAAATATGAAAGAAATATCTAAAGCAAATGTTGATATAAAATCTAAACTATCAATACCAATTTGAATTATAACTAATATTACTAAAAGGATTAACTAATTATCATTAATTACGCGAGTCTATATACAATATGAAAAAAAATTTTCAAACAGGGATTTTTTTTTGATTGTCGCTTATTTTGCTTATTAATAATTTTTTTGTACTATCAACAAATAAATGTGATATCATTTACATAATATGTCATAATTTCTATTATAAAGATAAAATGTGATTAGTGATATAAAAAAATTCCTTCTCCTTGTAGTACATTGTGTCATCAAGTACAACAACTTCGTCAAACCCTTTGCAAATAACGAGTGTTGGTTCGATTTCTATTTTTCCTTCATAATATCTAGTACTTTGTTCTTTTTATTTCGTCTGTTATAACAAGTGAAGCAAAATTATTCCACGCGTCTATTAAACAGACTGCTAGCAACACTCAAATAGATATTCCAAGAAGCTTCGAGGTTTCTTTTTCCTTTCCTCTCTCCTTCCCCTCTTGTCACATTTTTTCTTTTAGTTGTAACCTTTTCGCGTTTGCGGAGTGTGTGCATCATATAATAAATAGTTCATAACCTTGAAATAAAACGAAATCGTAAAAATGTCAAACAAGACTGAGTACTATTCTGAAGAGGAGGAGTCTCAATGTCCTCTTTGTATGGAAGAGATGGATCTATCAGACAGGAATTTCAGACCATGTCCCTGTGGATATCAGGTAAGTTTTTTTTTTATAATTTTAAAACTTTCTTTGACGCATTAAGTTTTATCGCTATTTAACCAACAAAAGAGTTGTCATAAATAAAACATTAGTCGAAATATTGCTTAACATTTTCCTGATCTATGTAATTGTGTAACTAATTATTTTTAGATCTGTCGATTTTGTTGGCATCATATTCAAGAGAATTGTAATGGTCGATGCCCTGCTTGTCGAAGGGTGTATTCTGAACAAACGATTGAATTTAAACCTATATCGGCTGAAGAGTATGTATCATATCTTTACTATCCTTATAATAATCAATTTGATTATTGTTGTTATTATTTTTTTTTTTGCCTATTCCTATATATAATTAATTAATTATATAGGTATAATTTTTAGTATTGCATTTCAAATAATGAAGAATTATTTTAATATAATTAATTCTAATCTTTTTTTTATATTAATTATTAAATTCTTTCAACTTATAATTATTTTTATATTTTATTTTATCATTAAAATCTTCATAGGTTAACGCGGATCAAGAATGAAAAGAAACAAAAGGAACGTGAAAAGAAAGAGCTTGAAGCGATGAATCGAAAACATTTGGCCAATATGAGAGTAGTTCAAAAGAACTTGGTTTACGTAATTGGCCTTAGTCCGAAGATTGCAAACGAGGAGGTAGGCGATGGTCAAAACAACAATTATCGCCTTTTCTCCATATTATATAATTAGTATTGTATATATATTGTATATTGAATTTCCAAAATTTACACATAATAAAAGATACTACGGTCACATGACTATTTCGGTCAATACGGAAAAATAGCCAAAATTGTCGTTAATCGCCGAAATCCTCCAGCGTCCACTGTTCCTGGCGCTCCGCCACCTCAGCCTAGTGTTGGTGTTTACATTACTTATGCGCGTAAAGAAGATGCAGCAAGGGCGATAGCTGCAGTAGACGGTAGTATGTCTGATGGTAAAGTGCTAAGGTAAAAAAATTATTAATTTTTTATTTATTTGTTTAATTTATAATTTAAATAATTTTAACTAATGTAAATTTATGAATTTAGGGCATCATATGGCACAACAAAATACTGTACTTATTACTTACGTAATATGGTATGTCAAAATCCTAATTGCATGTATTTGCATGAACCTGGAGAGGAAGCTGACAGTTATACTAAGGAAGATTTAGCTTCTGTGTAAGTTTTGCAGTCAAAGGAAAATATTTAAAAAGTTAATTAAATGATTTTTAATGATAATATTTTATTTTTAGTAAATATCATTTAAAAGAACATACAAGTACAGAAGCACATAAAGTTCAGTTAGGAAGACCGCCATCATCAGGGACATCAAGTGTTTTTCCACCACAGAAAAAACCCGAAACTCCGCATCGTGTTCTTGGCCCCGAAAGCGACAGAGGAAGCAATGATGAGAGAGAAGAGGGTATTTCTATTCATTAAATATTATTTATTTATATTTATTTTATTTTTTTTTTAATTTAAAAAAACTTGATAATGTTATCAATTCTATAATTCTAAAATGTTTTCTTCTTTTTTCTTTACAGCATCAGCATTACCCCCGACTGCTTCTTGGGCTACTAAATCTTCAAGTACAGAATCCACACCTGTACTAAATAACAAACAATTACCACAGTTACAGTCTTCATCTTCACAACAACCATCGCATTCGACACAGCCCCAACCTTCATCACATAGTTCACAACATCCACCACCACATTCAACACATACATCACATCCTCCATCACATCCTCCACAAAATTCACAACACCTACCACATGCTCCAAATTCACAACATATATCATCACCACCATCTCAAGAGCAAAAATCTAAACGTAACGTAGCGGCTGAATCTTCAGGATTAAAAGCAGATAAGAAAGTAGAGTCACAATCAGTACAAAATTCAGCATCTGCATCTAAAAGAAAAGATGCAGAAATAGATAAAGAACATGAGAAGCCTCGGCAATTGGTATCTGAACCAATTCAGGAGACTAAATTACAAGAACAAGTTCCTCCGTCGGATTCTATAGCAGAACAATCTAATGATAAATCTATACAATTTGTCACTAAACAAAATGATGTAGTTGCAGACTTTGACCAAACATTATCTGCTCTTAGTGATGGTTCTTTTTCTTTTTCTTTCAATGCACCATTACTGGAAAATAGTGTAGCTTCAAAAGAAAAAAATAATGAAAAAATTTCTACGATTACTTCGGACAATGTTGTGGTTGGAGGTTCTCGTATAGTTTCTCCACCTCCAGGCGTTGGATTCCGTACAGACTTTCCAAATTCAAATAATACTAATACTGATTATACTTCTCAGCCAACACCTACACCATATACTGGTTCATTTAATCCGTTTGCAACAGAGGATGATAAATTCGATCCATTCGCCACAGATAATCCACATCCGAGTATTTTAGGATTATCTTCTATCGGTAATAATAATAATAATAATAATATTGCGGATACTTATACAAACGATTCTAGGTCGCATTCATCCCATGTACAATCATCGTCCGCAAAATCAAGACAGTCATCTCGGTTTGGCTTTGCTCTAGAAGATGGCGACAATGCTCATTTTAATGCATCAGATCCGTTGGCCATGAAGGACTTACAAGAAGGTTTTCGTGCACTTTTCCCTAATGTCAATATAAGTTTTGGTCCTAGTGATGTTCATCAAGAATCTATGTGGAATACATCAAATGATTCCACATTTGGTCCGTCACGTCGAACATTATTCACAACTCCCCCTGGTGTTCCAATAACTAGCACATTGAACCAGACTCATTCGCTTCATAATACCAACGCTTCTGTAGGTTTGGATAGTCTTTATCACCAGAACATGCTAATGCAACATCATCAACCTATGATACCTTCTACGTCCACACCAGCTATTAAATCCCCACCTCCTGGAATATATACTCCAACACCTCGTATGGATTTTGGTATGACGAGTGGATGGAATCCGCAAAATCTTCCGTGGAGTATCGAAGATGATTACTTATCACGTCATCCTTCACATCAGAATCAACAAGGATCTTCACGTTCGAGGGATGAGGCTCAAGATTTCTTCGGTGCATGGTTGAAAGCTGCAGCAGCTAGTTCAAATACACAAGATGATCTTCCCAATGAAGGTTGGCGTATGTTCTTAAATTTTGTATCGAATATTACATTAAATATTAAATTTGTTGATTAATACATATTTGTTCTATTTTCGTGTATACAATGTTTTTTAAACATGATAACAATATAGCGGAGCCTTTACCTAATATTTTACAAGATCCTGCTATTATGTCCGTTCGCATATCTCAGGCCGATAGCGCATATCGAGCACCTGGTGCACCAGTTATGCCTCAATATCAACCAATGCAAAATGTTGGGGGCCATCGGTTAAGTGTTTTTGAACGGGTGGCGAGAACAGGAGACGATCAGATTGGTAGTGGGTTCAATGTAGGAATCGGAATGGGGGATACAGGTGGGTTTCCTTCAATGCTTAGTGGTGGGGGATATTAATCCCTTATTTAAAAAAAANAAAAAAAAAAATTTTAAGCCTAAAAACAAAGAGAGAGAGAAACAGAGAGAAAAAAAAACCGTTTTATCATTATGTAATGCTTCTTGTGATAGTTGATTATTTATATTCCAATTGAAATTTTTTTGCTTTTGATTTTTTTTGGGAAGGTGTGTTTTTATGTCGTCATTTTTTTCTGTTTGTATATTTATTAGAAACACATGAGATCGTGTTATTTTATATAATTAAATCCATAATTAGTTAACTCCAACCAACGACTTGACCTTCTTTTATTTGTTCAAATAATTACGGGATTGATGGTGTGGTTATTATATAGGCTTAAATGACGTATCTAAAGAAATACAAACTACTTCCATTCCTTCGGAACGATCTACAGAAATTGAAAAGGAATCAATCCAATCTTTGAATATGGCTCATGTCAAAAGTCCGTCGTTTTCTGCCAAGGATACCGCTACCAAAAAATCAAATAACGATAATTTAAATTCCTCTACAAAACCTACGTCCGTCAAGGTTATAAGTATAAAATCAAATGGTGGAAATAACCATCAACATCAGTCGAGATCCGCCAATAATCCATCTGGTCAATCTTCTAATGCAAAATCTCCTAATGATAATACTACTCAAAAATCAGATTCAAGTTCTGCCACCTATCCTTCAATTGTTACAAGTAATAGCTCAAGAAGAAGGGATAAACATTCAAGAAATTCTTCCACACATGCTAATAATAGGTCAGCTGGAGGGAACCCATCTTCCAAAGATTCAAAAAAGCTTGATAATGCTGATGTACAAGTTTCATCTTCAAAATCCAAAGAGATATCTAATCAAAAAGGAAGTTCTGTTACATCCACCGGCGAATACAATACAAAATCGTTCACCAATGAAACGTCTATTGTCCCATCCCCAATTCTTTCCAAGAAACCTAAAAAGAAAGACAAGAATACTTTTCAGGTTTTATCTAATTCTGTGAATAATAACAATGTCAAAAAAGTTGCAAAAGCTAACGGAGATTCGAACTCTACTGAACATAACGTTACCGGTCAAAAAGACACTAGCAATGTTGGAAGATCAGATGATAATTTAACAATCGATACTAAAGAATTTCAGTCTGGTGCATCTTTTAATGATGAAATCAAAAATAAAATGCCGACGGATTTTAAGTTTGACTTTGCATCATCATCACCTTTATTCATTTCTTTACCTCCGAGCATTTCTGGTTCGAAACAACGCCAGAACGATGAATCGGATTCCAATCTCTCTGCTTTTGAAAGCTCTTCTTTGGATTTTAAAACATCTACTTCTACTTTTGATTTCTCATATGCTGACCTGTTCTCCAAGGATTTCAACATCAACACTTCCTCCATTTTCAATTTACAAACTTCTTTCTCATCCGCTCCCCCCTTATTTGGTTCTTCAAACAACAATCCCCCAGGTTCTCCGATCCTGATGAACGGAAATGCTAACTTATGGACTGATCCTAATCCTTCCAATGCTGATACCATGATCAACAATAATTCTAACGGTTCTAACGGGGTGAAGACTACAACTGCCTCAGTTGAAGATCTTGAGCGGCAAGTGGCAAATGCTAAAAGGGAAGCTGAGGTGTTGGAGCTCCGTTTGAGAGCTGTAATTAAGAAAAATACGTATCACCTTCAAGATGCTTGGAAGTGATAAAGGAATATAGTTTGTTTTGTTTGCTCATTAGAGTAATCATTTTACTTCTCTTCCGCTCTCCGTTTTTTTTTAAAGTTACGTCGAAGCGGACGAGATTAAAAATGAAGCTTCAGGTTCGTGGCATGTGAAGTTGATTATTGCATTGATGATACGGAAATAATAATCAATTGGATGAGAATAAGTCTGTTTTTATTGCTATTAATTTGTGATCTCAAGGATCATTTGCAGTAATATTAATTTTGTTGACGGAACTCTCAACAGAAAGCCGTGAAAACATAATAGCTAATTATTGTTTACCATTTTACCAGATTGTTTTGATATTCCTTATTCTATGATTCTATTTATAGCATTATCGTCCTATCTCTTTTTTTTTTTTTTTTTT
>QKYT01000675.1:33830-45256 GCA_003550305.1 Glomus cerebriforme
TATGATGGTGAACATGATGAATATAGTGAAACTGTGAAAGTGAAAAAGATTTTAGTGATATAAATGTTGAAGATATTGAGCATCCAGCAGAAAATATTGATGCTAAATGGAAATTAGAATTTATGTTTGAAGATAATTTGTGTAATCCTTTTAATGTATAATTTTCTTTTATAATATATAATAAATAAATTTACATAACTTGTATAAATATTAATTAATAAGTTACATATATAATATATTGCATATATATGAAAATGTACTGTACTAAAAAGTTTCAGTACAGTACAGTATTGTACGTACTGTACGAAATGTACTGGTACAGTACAGTACAAATCCCAACTCTGCTTATACTGTCTCATCTGAGGGCTATCACCAGATACCTTATTTATCTCAATCAACCCTTCAGTAATATTCCTTTTCAAAATAGACCAATTTCTAATGGCATAGAAAATTTTTATTTAAGTTGAATTGAATCAACTACTTACATTGAACTACAGACTAAAATTAACATATTCTAACATTTTTTAAGAATCTTTATCCTTAATATACTTATTACAAAAAAAAACTGGTCTTATTTTCCAATCCATTAAACTGCATTTTCACATTATCACACCTTGACCTAGTACCCATGTCTTCTTATCTACTTTTTTTGTTTTTTCTAATAATAACTAACTATGACATCACCTTAAGGGATAAAAAAAAGAATCACTACGGTGAAACTAAAATCTAAAGAATATGTTACAACAAGAAAACTAATCACTAACAGATAATCAGCTATCAATCAAATATTCCAGTACTCCCTATTTCTGCTAGAAGAACTGCTTCTCAATAAGAAAATTTAAGTCGCTAAGAAAAAGAGGACTTTCTATCATAGTATACAGAATTTTCAAAGCCAGTTTTGATATTTTCCTTTATGAATCTAAAAAACTTGATATCTTACCACCTTTCTACTACCAAAAATGATTATAAAAATAAAAAAAAAGGGTAATTTTCATCATACTTAAACTCTAGAAAAGACTCTTACTGCTATGTCAAGTCTATGCATCAACTTTGCAAAAAGTTATTTACTTTCAAAATAATTTCACATTAAACCTACTTTCAAATTCACCAAAAGTAGCTACAAATCCAACTTGTCTATCTTATGCATATAGGAGATACCTTAGAATACCAAATGGTTCTCCAGATATTAACTTGGAGAAAGACATAGATGACTGAGCCTGATTTGCGAAAGAACTTGATAAGCCAAAGACTATTAATTCAAACTTTTTAAATCTTTCTAGTTAACTTCAGCAATGTAGAGCAACTTTTCTTAAGACTAAAAGACTATTTTCTTAATACAAAATGGCAAAAAGCACAACTTTTCTTTCCAAAACTTCTTCAAAGAAATGGGTATAGGAATTAGCAGAAAGAGTTATCCCTATTATAAATTTGTTATTTAAAATTAAACTATTTATTTATATATAATAAATATAATAAATATAAATCAGCCAAATTAGTACTAAAAATACACAAATCTAACCTCTTGCTTTTAAAAAAAATTATTAAAAATACACATTATGAATATCTAATTTTAACCAAA
Organism: Glomus cerebriforme; assembly: GCA_003550305.1. Classification (NCBI taxonomy): domain Eukaryota; kingdom Fungi; phylum Glomeromycota; class Glomeromycetes; order Glomerales; family Glomeraceae; genus Glomus; species Glomus cerebriforme. The sequence goes on from QKYT01000675.1 coordinate 35,410, forward strand.
AAATGCTAAAATAATACATAAATCAAAATCTGACTTTAATATTTATTTCTATTATAGTTACGCATTTGTTGATCCTACTTCTATATATATTTTGGGATTCTAATATAGTAATTTTCTGATAATTTTATGTAAATTAGTTTTAAAAAAGTTTAAAAAATCAGTATTTTAAAAATTTTTCAGTAATTAATAATTAAAATTTTTTATTTAAAGATAATTATTTATTATTTTATATAAAATAGACTAATATTAAAAAAGTTAGTTTATATTTTATATTTATATATTATTTTTATAATTATTATATATTTTAAAATTTAATAAAAAAGCTAAATGATGAATAATTATTTAATAATTAATAATTTTAAATATAATTTATTAGATTTATCTCAATAAAAAAAATTTAATAATAATTTTTTATTTAGATAGATTAATATCTTTTCTAATATAATTTATTGTAAAAAAAAAATAATAATATAAGTATAATATTACTTATAGTAAAAGTTATTATTAAAAAAGCAAATTTATATTAATATATTATTGCATAAAATATTAGTCTAGTATTATTACTGTATTTATTGTTTTATAAAGTAAAGTAAATATATTATTTAAAAAAATGGAATTATTTTTAATAATTAAAGGAATCTGAATTATATATTTCATTTATAAGTAATAATCTTTATAAGCAGATAATAGTCTATTTATAAATACATGATGCATGTCTAAAATATTATTACAAAATTTTTATTAATAAAATTTATTTATTTTATTTGTTATTTTAATTATTATTTTATTTTAGAATGATTATATAATTGTACAGTAACTAAAAGAAATAAACTGTTTAAAGAAAATAGAATTGTCCTAAATTTTAAATAGTATAAAAAGAGTAGGAATTTAGATTAAAATTTATATAATAAAAATTATAAGAAAAAAAATTTTTTATATTAAATAGCTATTTTGCAATCTTATTTAGGGTGTTAAAAACAGGTTTAAATATTATTATTTGATAAATTTTCTTTTTATCAATCTATTTTGAAAATAATTGATTATAAAGATAATAAAATTAATTATTTATATGTAATGTAAAAATGCATTTTAAACCTTCTTTCAAATGTTAAATAAACTTGCAAAGCAGAAGAAAATACAACTTATGATATAAATTTAAAAGCTTTATGTTAAAGAAAAAAATTGATTTTTTTTTAAAAAAATTTGCTACGCCAATAATCTGGCAAACCATTGCGAAGATACATATTAGAAGCAATCCGATTGGCTTGTTTAATTAAATCTTTATTTTAATGATGTAGAATTTAGTCTTATTTTTCATATTGTAATTGCATATGTACGCACCCTAAAATTTTTTTTTATAAATTAGGTGTCAAGACTAGATTAGTATGTGTGGGGTGGTTTTTTTTTATTGTTTAGTATAATAATTTATTTATTTGTAATCGTATGATAAATAATCTAAAACCCCAACCCCCCCGGGTCTTTGATATTCATCATATGTTACAATAATTGTCCAATTACCTTTGTAATATTTACGAATCATGACGTTTTTATGTGATATACGGGTGAAATTTCCGGTTAAGTATAATATAAGATTTCCATGCATTAGGCGTGGGAAATATAGGGATGGGAGGGTCTCCTTTGATGATTACTAACTGTAAACTCGATGGATTGTACAACTTCAAGTATGATTTCTTGTTAAAACAAATAATAAACTTTGTTATCTTTCGTCATATGAACTTGTATTATTATGTGAGTAACTCACACCCCGTTGATGAAATTTCTGTTATTAGTATTTTCCAGGTATCGTAGCATAATTGAAAGAGAAAAATTTTGGTTAGCACTTGTTGATATCGGATATATAATTTTTATAAAATTATTTCATTGTTGCAACATCGATTTACAAAATTTCCCCAGATTAAAAAGAAACTAAAAAAAGCAACCAAAAGGATTCTTACAAGTAAATTTTTTAATCGATAAAGTTTACCAAATTTAGAATAATATACAATTATTTTTGTTACTGATAGATTATGATAAGATGATCAGAAACCTTTGTTTGGTCGAGATATGCCTCATATAGTTGCAATATACATATTTAGTGGTGTAATAAAAGGCTGAGTTTAACCCGCATTCAGAACTTGTTTGGATTTTATCAAATTTTCGTGCATAATCTTATCTAAAGTTTTTTATTCTTGCCTCACCTTAATTTCTTTATTTATACTAACTAAAAAAATACTCCCGCGCCATCATGTTATTTTATAAATTTATACAATTTCGTGATTATAAATAGGTTCAAATTTATTCCATTTACTCCTAAAAAAAAATCTCTCTCGAAAAAAACAAAATATTTATAATTTTTTTTTTTTACTTGAAAATTGAAATAATGTTGGCCGAAAAAACATCATCAGCTCCATCTTCCCCTCGCAGTTTAATTCATAATCGTCACAGGATGTCTCTTCCAAATTCAAGGGCCTATATATATCCTTATTTTACTTCAAGAGAAGAGGCTGGTGTAATGTTAGCAAAACGAATAAAACATTATGCTCGTTACCCCGATACTGGTATTGTTTCCACTTTTCCACTTTAACGGACCAATCAAACATTAAAAAATAAATATGGATAAAATAATACGTTTCTTTTTTCTTTTTTTACCTTTCAAGTTGTCCTCTCTATTAAACCAACTGCCACAGCATTAGCTTACGAAATTGCAAAAGAATTAGAATTACCTTTGGATTTATTCCTTATTCGTTCTTTCCAATATAATGGTATGACAGTTGGCGCTATTACCGATAAATCTGATCAACCATTGTTAAAAGAACAAATCATCAGGTAAATAATGATAGAATAATGGAATAATGGAATATTTTAATTTAATTAACCTTATATTCTTTATTTTTCTAATAAAGGGGTTGCGATATCCCGAAAGATGTTATCGATGAATTAATAGCTAAAGAGGTACAGACGGATTTAATTCCATTTATGCATACTGCGGATCACAATTATTTAACAATTTTCTTCATTTTTAGTACATTGAACTCGAAACCCTAAAAAAGGAATGTTGTCCACTAAATTTGACTTTACCTTGTTCTGAGAATGCCACATTGATTTTATGTACTGATGGAATTCAGTCCGGACAAAATGTTCGTAATACTGTTGGCATACTGAAAAATATTTTGGGTTATCGTGGCAAAATTGTTTTAGTCGCTGGTATTATAGGATCAGATGCTCAGGTACAATATTTAAAGTTTGTACCATATATATTTTTTTTTTTAAAAAAAAAGAGCTTTAGATATTAAATTTTTTTTTTTTTATCGAAATGTAGAAAATTTTTATGAGAGAAACCGATGATACTATTGCTGTATTATGTCCACAAATTGTTGGTACAGTTGGTATGTTAATATATTTTATTTTTTATTTTCCAGTTTATAATATTGCAGCGTGATAAATATTTACTTTTTTCTTATTTTAGCTTCATGGTACAAAGAATCTTTTGAACTAGCCAACGAGGAAATAAGCCAAATCTTGTCACAAGCAAAAAATTTATCAAAAAATATTTCTTAATTAATCTTAAACGTGAAACGTAAATAACGGGATTCTTAAAAATTATGAAGACGTGTAATATTCTATTAATAGTTTTTTTTTCGATTTTGTATATACTGTAATGTTTTTAATTATTTTATTTTATTATTGTTTATTTATTTTACTTTCTTTTTTTTTTTGCTTATAATAAAAAACACGAACTTTTATGTGATTATTAGCGTCACAATACTAAAATTAAAAAAAAATGTATTAAATTTTCAAACCTTTATTTTGTGTCTCGTTTTTTCATATATAGTATAAAAAAGGAGGGAGAGAGCAGAAGTCAAAATTAAGAGAAATGTGTCTTCTCCTGCTTTCCAACCAATTATCTCCTTTATATTCGCAACATCCTCAAATTAGAAATCGGTCCGGTCCCTCCCATGTTGCAAATTGTCCAAATGAAAAAATTAATTGATTCTCACTCCAATAGGAAAGTCCTCTCTGGATAATGGGCTAATGGCTCACGGAATTGGTTCGAGACATTACAGTAGAATAACCATGTATCATTTAAATCAGTGAGTACTTTAAAAACGGTATAATTTGAAATAATATTTGTCGATAGCTTGATTAGTATCAAAATCTTGGACATTTTTCATTAAAACTTTTATCAAACCGTTATCATCTTCGCATGTTGATCTTTTCTTCGATCATCCCATCTGAATTTTTCATCAAAAATTATTTCTTAAATCCACGGTGATAACATTTGTAATTGGTTCATCTTTGAAAAGAGACTTTTGTCCTTTTTGTTTATTTAAAATAAAACAAATAAAAAGTTATTTAGCAAAAACATGTTTACCTATCAACAACAATCAACAAAAAGTTGAGCCATTTCATTGAATTTATCAATTGATCATTTAACTTGCTATAATAATTATTTTGTTCCCTTTTTTTACATTTTTATTTGTTTAACTTTTTCATATAATTAAAGAACCCATTTATTTTCTTAAGTTAATACTTAAAAAGATAATAATCTGTAAGAATTCTTTTTTTAGATACTTTAACAATAATATGGATATGTTTATTGGTGAATATAAGGAATATTTTTTCAATATTATTTATAAGGTTAATAATTAATATAAATTGAGATCATTAGTATTAATATTAGTAAAGATATTCATTTTCTTTTTATACAGTAAACGTATTTTTTAAACCTATCAATAGTTAAATATTTAGTATAATTAATTAGAAAAGAAGATATTTCAGAATTTTTATAAAATAAATAGAAAAGTATTATTTTTAGCTAGTATAAATAATATAAAATATAGCTATTTAAAGGTTTTTTTATAAGATAAAAGGTTAAAGTTATATTTATTATAAATAAGTAATACAAATTAAATTAATAAATTATACAATTTGAAACACTCTTTCTAACAATCCTTACATCCCATTTCTTCCAAGAAGTTTAAGAAAGACAAGTTGTGCTTTTTGTTGCTACTAAGAAACCAATTTTTTAGACATAGGAAAAGTGTTTTTATGATACTAGAATTAATTAAAAAAGTTTAAAAAGTTTAAATAATAATTTTTGACATATTAAAATTCTTTACAAATCAAGTTTTTTATAACTTTCAGTCAAAGTTTTAACTGATAATTATAATACCAAAAATTTCATTTAAAAGTTTAAGATATTTTTATTTATATAAACAAAAGATAGCAAGGTTTTGCTTACTCTTAATAAACTCAAAAGCTAATTTATTATAAAGTTTTTTTTAAAAGAATTCACAAAATTAACAAATGAGCTTGAATAAAAAAAAAGATCTTTCTAAAATACTGAAAAAAGTAATCCAGCTAGTTTGGTATTTGATAGTTTTTTAAAAATTTTATTTTTTATTTTCTGATCTATTTTCTTTATTCCTATAGTTTTTCTTGCTATATATTGGTACTTTTTGTTTTAATCATATATTATACTTAATTTTTTATTTTTTATTTTTTGTTATTTTGAAGTTAAAATAAAAGAATTAAAATACTGGAAGTTTTTTTTTTAAAAAAATAAGACAGATATGTAATTGTATTAATATTAATAATATATAAAATAAAAAGTTATATTTCCATAATTTACCTTTTAAGATTATATGAAAAAATGTTAATGTATTTAAATAATACAGATCATCTATGTTACTAGATCTTCTTAAATAAAATATGCTCTGAATCTTCTTCATACTCCAGTATAGAGGTATGCTCTGGTGAAATCCGTTCAATCCGTCATCCGTTTTTGAACGGATTGAATAATCTGGATTAAGGAATGAACAGATTTTGGATAATCCAGATGGATCCGTTGGATAACATCAGATTGATCAGATATTACACGAATAACTGGATTAACCAGATTGATTAGATAATCTGGTTAAATCTGGTATTTTTTTTATTTTTTTTTTGTTTTTGGAGGTGTTTTTTTATTTTAATACACAAGAATGTTTATTAACATTCTTTTTTATTCTTTTTTGTAGGAACGAATACTTTAGCTCAACTCCTGAAGGTAAATGGGATAAAAAGAAGGTAAGAAGATATTTTTTTATTAAACTTTAATACAAGAACGTTACTAACGTTCTTTTTTTTTCTTTTTTATAGGAACGAACACTTCAGCTTGACTCCTGAAGGTAATTAAAGAGAGTGGTTATTAAACTTTAATTGCTAACGTTCTTTTTTTTTCTTTTTTATAGGAACGAATACTTCAGCTTAATACCTAGAGATAATTGAAGGAGGGGTGGTTATTAAACTTTAATACAAGAATGTTGCTAACATTTTTTTTTCTTTTTTATAGGAATAAATACTTCAGCTTGACTTCTGGAGATAATTGAAGGGGGGTAATTATTAAATTTTAATACAAGAACATTGCTAACATTCTTTTTTTTCTTTTTTATAGGAGCGAACACTTCGGCTCGACTCCTGGAAGTAATTGAAGGGGATGATTATTAAACTTTAATATAAGAACGTTGCTAATGTTCTTTTTTTTTTAGGAACGAACACTTCGGCTTGACTCCTGGAGGTGGGTGGTTATTAAACTTTAATATAAGAACATTGCTAATATTCTTTTTTTTTTTTGTAGGAATGAACTCTTCAGCTTAGCTTCTAAAGGTAAATGGGGTAAATGGGGTAAAAGGAGAGGTGTTTCTTTTTTATTTTATTATACAAGAACATTTATTATTGCGATTTTTAAAAAAAATGAGCTGCATAAAAATTTGCAATAAATATTCGTAATATAAAAAACACAAATACAATCACGTGTTATAAATAAATTAGCCAATAAAACTAATATTTTTAGTTACGTAACTACGATTTAACGAAAAAAAATTTTTTTATTATAATTTATTTCTTAAATTTATAAAGTTAAATATGATTAAATAAACCTTTATATGAATAATTATAAACTTGACATCTAGACATATATTATATTTATATCAAAAATAATCTAAATTGTAATAAATAATGAAATGTTAATATTTTAATNTAANNTAATAAAAAAATCAATAAAAAATTCTAAAATAAAAATAAAATAATAATAATAAACTTTTGAAAACTTTAAAAAATTACAATATATATGTTTTAAAAGTTGTTTTAATCAAAATTATTAAATAAAAGTTTACTTACTTGTAATATAATTATTTGTATTCATTTGTAATCATTGTAATCACGTGTAATCACAGAGTGTAATCGCAGAAATAATGTATTATAAGTTATAAAAAAACATATAAAAGGATATTTGAAACTTATTTTATAAAACCTTTAGTTTCTATTCTTTGTATAAATGAAAAAAAATTATATTTTAAAAAAGAAAAAATTTTTTTTTACATATTACTGTTTTTTATGCTACTTAAAAATAGGGGTAAAATTAAAATTTAATTTTAGTAAATTTCATGCAAATCAATTTTTTTAAAAAATGCAATAATTTTTTTTTTTTTTTTTTGTAGGAACGAACTCTTCAGCTCAGCTCCTGAAGGTAAATGGAGTAAATGGAGTAAAAGAAGATGTATTTCTTTTTTATTATTTTATTTGAAAAAAATTTAATCTCATTAGATTATTACAAAAACGTTTATTAACGTTCATTTTTTTTTCTTTTTTTGTAAGAACGAACTCTTCGGCTCAACTTCTGAAGGTAAATGGAGTAAATGGAGTAAAAGGAGGTGAAGAAAGGGTGTTTCTTTTTTATTTTATTATACAAATATGTTTATTAATATTCATTTTTTTTTTTGTAGGAATGAACTCTTTGACTTAGCTCCTGGAGGTAAATAGGATAAAGAGAGGTAGCGAGGTATTTTTTTTATTATAATTCAATACAAGAACATTACTAACATTCTTTTTTTTCTTTTTGTAGGAGTGACTCTTCACCTATCTTCAATTACAGTATGTAAAAAATCTGGTGAATCTGGTGAATCTGATGATATAAATGAATTATCAGATTAACCAGATATTCGTTAAACCATCCAGTCAATCTGGTAGTACAAACAAATTAATCTGAATCTAATTAATTTTTGGATGGATGACCAGATATCTGAATTGATCAGATTTTAGAGTATACCTCTACTCCAATATTTCCATTTACTAAAATATATGCAAGAAATTTAAAACTATATAATACCTCTATTTCTCTATTTTATAAAAACCAGTTTCTTACAATAAAATAGATACTTCAGCTAAATTGAATTAACTGCTTATACTATCTTATTTATAATCTTTTTCTAAAAACTTTTGCTATTAATATACCTTTGTAGTATTTCCCTTATAATAGACTAATTTTTAATAATACAAACCTACTTTCTTTTTTTAGATTAAGATAATTATTTATACAGAAGCTAGTACTTTAGCATTATAAATCCCATCCTTATCTAAAAATCTTTATCCTTGATATACCTATTATAAAAGAAAAAAACTTTTTAATAATGCTTAACTTTTCTTCTAAAATTTACATATTTTTACTAATTTTGCAAATTCATGTTTTCATTTTATTTATTTTTTGGTTTATCTCAACAATATATTATAAACTATAACTAATTATTATAATATAATTAGTTCTTTTTATTAGTAATTTTCTTTATTTATTTTACATATGATAATCTTTTTATGATGCTGGAAGTTTATACTAGACAATAAAATTGTAACACTTAAAAAATTTTCAAATTTTTAAAAAAATATGATTTTAAAAAAAAATAAACTGGTAACTTTATTCTTCAAGGCAAGTACTGTACTATTAAACTACCAGTCAGTTTTTTAAAAAAATGCTTATATAAAAAGTTATTAGCATTTAAAATCAGATGATTTTCATATTATTAGTCTAAATTTGAAACAAATTTTATCACGTAAATATAATTTTATCAGTCAAAATTTTTTATAATTCAAGCTGAAATTATACCTAACCCAAATTATCTTCACAAAAAAAATAAGTGATTATGAGAAAATTTTTAAATTTTCATATGTAAATAATAAATTTTATTTAAATAACCAATAATCATTTATTAAAAATGTTACTTAAAACAAAAAAGCAAATGCAGATTAGCAAAATATCTAGAAAAAAAAGAATATTACATATCAAAAATTAAGCAGAAATTGAGATAGAGGCTATTAAAAGTGAAAAATAGATGAATAATAAAATTATTGAAAGAACAGAAGGTAAAATTATTAGAACTATAACATGTTAGCTGTTTTCACATTGCTGAAATCTAAAATAACTAAATATGTAATATTTTATATTTGTATTATATAAGATATCTTGAGAAAAAACAGAAACTTTTTCACCTGAAGATGATGACTTTTTAATTGCTTTCTTGTTATATTACTTTGTATTTTTTTGTATTTCTTATGCCTCTAGTTTATTAAAATTACTAATTTATTTTCTTGCCTAGCTGGAGATTTTGCAATCTCAGAAATAATAATTAGTAATCTTATCTAGTTAAACTCTGAATTTTCATAAATACTAATTTGTTTTCTTATTTAACATGAGTTATTTAAAAGCAAATGGGTTTATTATATATGGAATGAAGTGAAGCATATCAGGAATATTTTTAATGTAAAGTACTCTGAAAGTCTAACAATACCATATATTTACACAGTATTATGCCATAAATATTCATAATATTTATATTTTTATTGTAGTACTTCGTATTAGGGTTGTAAAATTACATTTTAAGATACAAGAATTTTTGTATAACATATTCAATATACAAAGAATTTTTGAAACTGTTCTGATTTAAATTATTGTACACTATTAAAACAATATATTTTACAATTTATATGATTATAATTGCTATAATATTTAGTATAAATTACATGTAAGTTACAT